>CP045898.1:23862761-23888601 GCA_013387185.1 Caligus rogercresseyi
TCTGTCGAATCGCGCCCGAAACAAAACAAATACACTGATACAGAGATGGAGCACACCCGAGTAGGGACACGGTCATAGAGTTGCTGTGCGCAGGGCACCGTCCTGCAGCCATCATCAAGTTACTCAAGTACCCCAGGAGGACAGTCTAAGACATCACCAAGAAGTAGGAGGAGTCAGAGATGTCCAAGAGGAAGGAGCACATGCCCAGGAGGTGACCGAATCTGCACGTCCACATTTTGCGGTGGTCTCAAGAGGTCCATCAAGGCCAATCCGGGGACGCCCATGTCCATCTCACCAGGAAGCTTGGGGTTCACTGTCGACCGTATCCAGGGTCATCAAGAAAGACTGGGGTACAAAAGCTATGCCCTGACGGCAAAAACTTGTGCAGTCCTGGCTGAAGTTGAATGTGCTCAAATTCTGCGACTTCAACACCTGGCTTCCCAACATCCCGCGACCTGAACCCATGCGACTAATACTTGTAGGGGAATTGAGAGGGGAGGTGTGCGCCACACACCACAGCAATGTGGCGTCCCTGAAGGTCAAGTCGGAGATGAACCAGCTGGATCCTGCGGAGGTTTCCACGGCCTGTGGGAGGTTCAGGTGTCGTTTAGAGCACATCCTCGAGGCTAGAGGGCGGCCATATGAATAGTAATCTTGTATTATGTCTAATAGAAAAAACTTTCTACTCACAATAATAGTATCACTTTTGTTCCCATTTTGGATCTGGATATTGAACTTTGTGCGGATTTACCTGCAAGACCCTTTATGTATATTTATATATAGAGAGAGAGATAGATAGATAGATAGATGAATGGATAGATAGATAGATAGATAAACAGACAGACAGACAGATACATAGATAATAAAGATTTAAATATATAGAGAGCTTATTCCCTTCAATAGCAGAGAAAAATCGTTCAGCTTTCGCCTGTGGCCAATATAAACAAAATAATAATAGGTTGATCATAGAAATAGAAAAATGTTTATTGGGCAATATGACGTATTTCTCTAAAGAATTCAATAAGCTCTCTATGTCTTAATATTTCAATGAGAGAGAGATAGATAGATAAATAGATATACATATATATTAGTACAAAAGTTTAAATAACTTGATTATCAAATGATTTTGTTTGAAAAGAATTATTGCTATGACGTGAACATGAAGCCATCAAATATTCGGTTGGAGGGAAATTTGTGCTATTTTGAAGGGAAGAGAAATTATTATATCAAAAATAACTTTTTTCGTGGAAAGAAAAATTATAAAAATACCAGAACCGGACCTTTTTGGATAGAAAATCTCATATTTTGTATTAAGGTAAACGCTTACTTAAGCCCTAATTAAAACATAACGTTTCCTGTGAAAGATAACTGACAAATAGTAATATATTAACATCGCTCCTTCATGACATTTCTTTTAGATATGGAAGCAATTACGTTTATGAATTGTATACATAAGAAAAAGTAAAATGGAGTTTCGTGAAATTGATTAGATTTGGGTTTATATATATATACGTACGACAGAAGGTCATCAAGGATAATTCCGTCTAAATTGTTTATTACAATGATTACCACTACATACTTCCCAAGCACCTTTACCCACGCAGACACACACATTGACAAGTTTTTTAGATGATTTTGTTTGCAATCATGTGACTTCTTCAAGGTATTTATTATTTATAGACATTTCCCCGCGATATAGATTGCTTGACGTCATTGGTAGTGGATAAAGCCGGTAGATTGGTGGATAAAGTAACATCAGATATATATATATATATATACAGGATTATAATTTAGCACAAAACAGTAACAAAGACCATAGTGTTCTCCGGCACTCTAAATTATATTATAGAACCCCTACTCTTGATACCTATTCAAATCATTTTTTGAAATGTGGATATAATGTATAATATGAGTTATTTAAACTTATAAACTCTCCAGGCAATTTTTTCTAGTTTAAGCATGCTAACAAAGTAACGAAGGCCATGAGAAGGTAGCGTTCTTCGATACTTCAAATTATCTATTAAGGAACCCTACTCTTTTTTGTATTTGGTTCGATAGAATTGCAACTTCCAAGTGGATATAGAATAGCATACTAGTAATTAAATTAATCTCTGAACCTAGTATCTCATCAATGAGGTTGACCATAAATAACCATACCCTCTTGGGATACGAACCTGCGCCACCAACATTGAGAGTTGAACAATCCTTAACACTCTGAGCTATCGCACTACATTATCTGGATTTTTATTTGTTTTGCCTGTATGGTTCGATAAAATTGCATCCGACAGAATATAAATAAGCATTATAGCATTAAAATTAGTCACTCGAACCTAGGATCTTATCAATGAGGTAGACCAAAGTTGACCATCCCCTCTCGGGATTCGAACATGCGCCCTCAACATTAAGAGTTGAACACGCTTTCAACATTTATGAATGTTGTTGATATAAGGTATTATATCACTTAACACTGAGTTATAAAACTCATTAAAATGCTCAGGATGATTTTCCCCATAGTTTTAACATGCTTGCTTTATAAGTAACCCTGACCTTTAAGATTAGAAAACAAAATAAAAGTATGTTCATTGTAGGATGACTCAGTAGCAAATAGTTATCTACCTCCTATTTCTCGCACCTATTTGTTGTGTGATCATTGGATTAGAATAGAAATCGTATTAGGATTAGACAAATAAAGTTACTACTCATTGCAAACCACTTTTGTAAAATGTCGAAAGTGACATTGTGTAGGTACAAAGCTCCGGGTCATGTGTTGGGAAATTTTGCTCTAGAAAAATCACGACACCTTACTACTCATTGCAAACCACTTTTGTAAAATGTCGAAAGTGACATTGTGTAGGTACAAAGCTCCGGGTCATGTGTGGGAAATTTTGCTCTAAGAAAAATCACGACAGCTTTACTACTCATCGCAAACCACTTTTGTAAAATGTCGAAAGTGACATTGTGTAGGTACAAAGCTCCAGGTCAGGAAATTTGCTCTAAGAAAAAATCACGACAGCTTTGACAGTACAAGCGTCAGACTTTCAAAACTACTAAAGGGCAGTCATTTGACCGTTAGAAGCTCTATAAAAAATAATATGATACCTAATGCTGCCTTTGTATTCTTTTATTTTCTCTATTTTTGCCTAATAAATTTGGGTTTCAACTTTTTGGAGCATTGGTTTCATTATTTGTTTTTGTTTCAAACCCCTGATTATACTAATGAAATCATATAAATTGTATATACATGTTTTGTTGTTTAGTTGAGTCTTTAGACATTGATCAAATCACCCATTTAATTATGAATGAATTGATACATATAGAGACAATGGCAAAGGACAACGCCTCCATATTATTTTTTGGTAACACCGTTTATTCCTAAATAAACTGCATTTATTAAAAGGTATTGTTTAAAGAGAAGAAAAAATAATTAGTGTAAAAAGTTTTTGAGTTCATAGTGACATCAATAGTTGCAACATATTTAAATATGTCCTTAAACGTAGCTCTGTATAAAATATAAGTTTTGAAGGATGACATAAAAATAACTTGTTCAAACAGAGAAACACAGGTTTAGACTCTGATTATTTTTTTAATGGTCTTTATTAAAATTGTAATACATAGAATTTACAAAAATACAATTATAAAATAGTAGGTAGAATTGCGTAAAAAATACATTAATAAACATATAGCTTAAAATTAAAATACCTAAAAACCAAAACTCAACTAAACAGAAATAATATGCAATATAAAAACAAAACAAAACTAGAAACAAAAAAAAATCATAAGGGGGTATAAAACGGTGATATTGAAGGACTATCTTCTGAGTTGTGTTCTCACATGTTTTATATATATTGCTCTTTTTTACTGAAGGTGGTAGATCTGAAATCTTAAAAAATCTATTTACAATTTATTAGGGGCTCAAAGATCGAATCATTGTACTAAATTCGATGGGCCAAATTTTATTGTCTGCCTAGGTAAAAGACCTACTAGCATCGTTTTATTCCTTTATTATATATATGTGTGATATATTGTATGTATGTGTGTGTGTGTGTGTGTGTGTGAACAGTCTAATAAAAAATATTTTTTAAGACCTACTCTGGGATATATTTATTATTCAAACATATTTATTATTCAAGGAGTTATTTGACACCTGATACTCCATACATCTGCATAGTTTAACACGTGGGCACGTGGGGTATTTGCGACATTAACACACACATAAACGTATGCGTTTCTCCCTCATACCTCCTCTCACAGCCCCTTCTCGGGGACAGTGAAGCCTGGGGGTATATCCATCGCGTGGGGGAGGGGAGGATTGACCTCATCCGTGGAAAAAACACTTTTTATGACATATATATAAAATATACTTATATATACTTATTTAAAATATCTAATTGAAAATCTAATAATTACCCCATTACTTATTTTTTAATATATTTTAACAGTTTTTCATATATATTTAGTGTTTCAACTAATAGAATAAGTTAATTTAAGTATAAACTTACAGGACTTCAAAAAACTTAAATAAAAAAATGAATCTTCGATAAAAATAACATCTTAAATCACAAGCCCTAGAGGATCCTTATTTTTTTTATAGATGTTTTAACTTTGATGGATCTTGTAGATTAGATACATAGATTTAAAATAATAATATATATAATATATTTATTTAATTTAAATATATACATATATATAGTAGCATTTAACATAATTGAATTCTGAAAGGTAACTGAGCATAATTAATGTATATAGCAAAAATGTTTCATTGTTAAATGGGATAGTTGATCTAAATTAATTTATAAGAAATTTACCTACTTATAAAATATTTGCTTTAATAAACATTTCTAATCAAATATTAACATAATAAATATATTAATGTTGGGGGTGCAGGTTCGAATCCCGAGAGGGGATGGTCATTTTTGGTCTACTCATTGATAAGATCCTAAGTTCGATAGACTAATTTTAATGCTTTAACGCTTATCTATACCCTGTCGGATGCAATTCTATCGAACCATATAAGGCAATATGACATCTTGGAACTTGAAATTGATCTGTATATGATTTCTATAAAAATATTTATAAAAAATACTTCAAATCAATTTGTTTATTCCGATATGGAAGAATCTCGAACTGGCACAAAAGCAATAAAGTTTTTAACAATGTAAAAATTATGTTCAAACTTTTGTAGAAGTCAGAAACGGTACTTTTTTATTTGAAAGGAGATTTGATTAACTAAATCTCTTCAAAACTGTGAGAGAATAAAATTTCAAAGTTTGCCCGTATAAAATCTTAAAAAATCAGCATGAAATCTTAAAATATGACTAATAGTATATATATATATATATATATATATATATATATATATATATATATATATATATATATATATATATATATATATATATATATATACATATATATATTGTTTCCAAAATTTGCATGAATGAAATTTATATGTATCAAGGCAAGAGAGATAAATAAATAATTGTTTATTTAATTATAATTAATGTAGCTTAGACAATGGGACTTCAATACCTCTAATAAAATAAAAATTATCTCTATTAGAGGTATAACACTTGTCCTACTTGGAGAAGTTGAAGGTTAAAAGGATAAAACAGAGTACAACAAAAAAAAACATTTCCCATCATGAATTTAGTAGAACAATTTTTTACAAATCACCATAATTTCAATCAAGGCCCAGGTTTTTAAGCTTTTTCAATCAATCCCATCATTGTATTTCTTTCCATTCATTCAATGGTGTTATTGATGTTAAAACACCAATTGTATATATATATGTACATATAGAAATGTATATATATATAGCCTAAATAAATTAAGATTATTATGATACCGCAGCTTTCTATAAACTAATCCTGACATAGAAAATATAAAGAAAAAAAACGTCTTGCTATATTCTTCTTTTGCATTTACGATCATCAGTTTATTTTATCATTTTAACATCCTTACATTATATTTTCTAAACACGAAACTATATTAAAAAAACAAGTTTAAAATGCAAGTCATAAACATAAATTAACATTGTAAACTAACATCATATATAACAATTACATTCTACATTTTCTTTGTCTAGTATCAGTTTATTTTGACGGGGAAAAAGTGCTTAATAGGTGGATTTCTATATTTTGAAAAGATTAAAAGGACAAGGAATGAGAAGGTTTTATGAAGATGGATATAATAATTGAAAAAGTGATTTGTGGATTTGCATTGTCCTTTTCTTGATTGAATACCCAAATAGTTAGAAGTGTCTCCTCAACGGAACACAAAGTTAGGTAGTAAACTTATGTAGTAATTTGATTTTGCCAATCGATTCCTTCTTACGTCCTCTACGAAAAAGCTCTTTTCAAACAATTTCATGCAAAATGTAGATATGATAGCAAGGATTCCAAATTACTAAAAATAGTTTTTAGGTACATGAAAAATCTAACGAGATATTAAGGTTTTGAAATAGTCGTTTCTATAGAAAATTACCCAAAACATTAATATCTCGTTCAATTTTGGATATACATAAAAACTAAAAACTAATTTGGAGCTCGATAGCCGTGCGTGTTAAGGCGTGTTCAACTCTCAATGTTGGGGCGCAGGTTCGAATCCCGAGAGGGGATGGTCATTTTGGTCTACCTCATTGATAAGATCCTAGGTTCGATAGACTAATTGTAATGCTATAATGCTTATTTATATCCTATCGGATGCAATTCTATCGAGCTATATAGGTAAAAAAAAAATGTTATCCTTGAAATCAAACCTACATTTTGTACCAAATTGAGAAAAAAAGTATTTACATTGAGAGATAGATAGATACATAAGGACATAATTTTTTTTTGCCATTCGATCGCCTCGATCGAATTGCGAAAAAAAATATTCTACATAAGTTTACTACACATCTTTGGGTCCGTTGGCAGTGAAAGATGCTACCATATAATTTTTTTTATATCTCCGATGTTATATTACGTACACACAAAACGAGTAAGACCCCCGAAGACAGTACAATGTACAAACACACAGTAAAACGTATTAAAATAACATTTATTGTTAAGAATTAAACATGTTTTTTCACAATGGTGTATTCGACTTTCCCTTTTCTATATAGGTATATCTAAAACGAGAAGCTCATTAAGTATTGCATGAGAGACTAAATTTATTGGTAATAAAAATTTATAAAACATATATATGTGTGAAGAAACAAACACTTTGCCCACTGGGAACGATTAAGCTCTTTCAGGAGGAAATGCCTATCATGTCTCGCAAGATCGGACGACGGACGTAGGTCCAGCAACACTCTTTGTCCTTACATACCTTGAAGGAGTTATTTACTTTAAACAAAAAAAATATGCCTTAGAAGCCTGGGGACAAAAAAGTGTTCTTCTTGGAAGTAAAATATCGACCATTGAGGAATTGCCTACAGCTAATAAGAATACTTATTGCATATGCGCTCTCTCTCTCCTCACTGCAATTACTTTTTTTCTTCTTCAAAAAGTAATGAGATTCTCACGACTCACTGAATTATAGGCCCTAAAACCTCACAGAGAGTGCATTTATATATATATATATATTTCGCAGGAGAGATTCGAATCCAGTAGAATATTTCGTTTCAATATTTCGTTTATCACTAAAAAAATTAAAAAATCATCACTTCAGAAACTTTTTGTAGATTATTTTCTAAAAAATCGTCATCACTTTTTTTGTAGATTCTTTAATAATAAAAAACGTCGTCAATTTTTTTGGAGATTCTTGACTTTAGAATGTCGAAGGAACGAAAATATATATTATGTCCCGCCCGGTTTTGGCCCGGCTTGAAAAAATTAAGTCCCGGCCCGGGTCCCTGCAAAAAATGGTGTCCCGGTCGTTTCCTGATAGATAGATAGATAGATAGATAGATAGATAGATAGATAGATAGATAGATAGATAGATAGATAGATAGATAGATAGATAGATAGATAGATAGATAGATAGATAGATAGATAGATAGATAGATAGATAGATAGATAGATAGATAGATAGATAGATAGATAGATAGATAGATAGATAGATAGATAGATAGATAGATAGATAGATAGATAGATAGATAGATAGATAGATAGATAGATAGATAGATAGATAGATAGATAGATAGATAGATAGATAGATAGATAGATAGATAGATAGATAGATAGATAGATAGATAGATAGATAGATAGATAGATAGATAGATATAAGAGTAACAGGTCCATATATTTTAAGGACACAATGAAATATAACAATACGATTGAAGTACAGAATGTGCGCCGAATGAGATTTCTGAATTCTTAAAAGACAAAGCATCTGTCTATCTCATTTCCAAAACATTGAAGGAGGCTGAGAATGCTCTTGGCCACTCCAGGGCACCAGCAAAGAAGAAAGCTGATAGATCTGTCATAAGAGGAGACGTACTGAAGTAGATTAAGAATGCAAGAGTAATATCACTCAAAGGATGATAATGTGAAGATGAAGGTCGTAATTGAGATTATTAAAAATGCTGTGAAATTATGGAAGGTCGAAATTACTGCCGAAAGATCATAGGAGGTCCAACAGAACGGAACGCCCGCTCACAATTCCCATTTAGTGCATAATTGATTTCATGGCCATTTGACCACGATCTGCTCAGGAAACTTCTGGCCTTCCAGTTCTCCAGATCCATGCTCAAGGGACTACTTCTTTGTCGGGTAATGCATGTCCATAACAATGTGGACATCCTAAACGTTGTTATTTTTGGTGCACTGATCAGCAAGAAGTAGGTTGTCGTTGCCTGGAGGAGGTATGTTCCACAATTGAGATTATAGTCGAAGCAGGAGAAGATTGGATTGAGTGAAAGTTGGATTTAAAAGACGAATATTTTTGTTTGGAAAATTAAAAAATAACATAAAATGAAATCTCCTTTCCATTTTCAAAATTCACCTTACCAAAGTATAATATTGAGTTTTCTTTTTTTAGGATGGAATAATCTATGGATAAATAATTGAGGCAATTTGTTGAAAGAACCGGATTCTTACAATGAGCTGCATACAGTAAATATTTTCTAAAACTTTGTTCTGACCGTTACTATAAGGTTTTCTATTTGAACCACCGATAATAACTGGATGCACAACAAACTGAATAATAAAAGGAAAAGTATTGTTGGAGTCGGCAGCTGATGGAGCCATAACAATTTTCTTTTTTTATGAAATATATATAGAATTAAATTCCACGAAACAAAGAAGAAGAGAGAAGAAAGAAATACTTGTCAAGTATCAAGCCTTAAGGAATAGAAAAGGAGAGAAATGACAATAGTAATACCCAGTGACGTCATTTTTTGAAAAAGGGCGCCATCAATTGACATAAAATATTATAAGATTTCCTTTTTTTCTACTCCCATGACTACTGACATGTGGGGTAGCCATCTTAGTCAGGGAAGAACTCCTTAACTCTAGAACTACCAGTCAGTTGACTCCCCCCCCCCCCCCCCCTTGAACAACCATCAGGGTCATTGATGACCCATATAATAAATTTGATAGTTTTTATTTACATGTAAAATATTAAGAACATTCACAAATATATTATTTTCTTCTCACCAATTTTGGCATACACATTTGGTAAGTTTGTCAGTGATTTCACTACATACTCTACAAACAGAGCATTCAGCTAAATTTATTGAATATTTATTATTACAATTGTAATTTCGGCAAAGCCTGCGTTTCTTTGAATCTGCTACATTTCTTGGTAACCAATTGAGCTACAAATGCAAAATTTTAGTATGCCAAACATAACATGAAATGCAACAGCTACACACGAAAAATCAGAGTTCGACCATATCTGTGAACCCAGAATCCCAGTTTAACTTTGATAGTTCTAGTGTTAAGTGATCATAAAGTTTCTTCTCGGTTGAGCATCCATACATACAAACTAATTACCAAGCCCTACTCAAGGATTTAAAAAATATGAGATCCCAATTGATTATTTTCGAAGTCATAACTAGAAGCATTACACTTGTCATCTCTTTTCCTTTTAGCCTTTTGAACCATACTGCTGGTCATGTCATTGTGAAATGTAGAAGGGGTGGAGAGAAGCAAAGTCTGTACATATAATAAGGTCTGAGCAAAACAAAACAAACATGTAATCCTAGCCGTATAACTACTTTATGACGTCACTGGAGAACGAATATAAATATATATATATCAGGCTTGTGAACGGAACGCAAAATTCCTTTCTTAAAAAAAACTAGTCATCACTACTCATCACTTTTTTCGGAAATTATTTTCTAAAAAAAAATACGTCATCACTTCTTTCGGAAATTCTTTTCTAAAAAAGACCCTCTTAGGCCCTGGGTTAGATCCAGATTTTTTTAATAAAATCCTAAATAGTACATCCATTTTTCTAAATTACACATGTTATTTTTTTAAATATTTGAACGCTGAACGCTAACGGAACGCTATTTTTTTAACGCTGAACGTAACGCTGAACGCAAAAAAGCTGAACGCTCACAAGCCTGATATATATATATATATATATATAATACACACTCACACAAATATACCTATATATATATATATAGATAAATAGATAGATAGATAAATAGATATAGATAGATAGATAGATAGATAGATAGATAGATAGATAGAGAGATTATTGATATATATAGAGATAGATAGATAGATATATCGTTCTCCAGTGACGTCATTGAGTAGTCACACTGCTACATGTTTGTTTTTGTATTGCCCAGACCTTATTATACAGACCTTGGAGAGAAGTACCTCGCATTTCGGTATTAAAAATATGTGACAAAGGAATAAATAAAAATAAAGATTTCTTTTATTGACAATTTTATTTTATGTATTTTCATGCAAAATACTGCAACTGAAGGTTACTCCTTGGAAGCCCCACCACTTCAAAGTTCTTTGTTTTTTTTTGTTGTTTATATGAAGAAGAAGCACTGCCTCTTCTTGTGTTGAGTAGAAATAATATATGTATACAGCAGCAGCAGCAGCACCAAGAGAGGCACTCGTTTTTGTTGTTGTTTGTATGTATATGTAAATCCGGTTAGATAAATATAACTTTGCCTTCGCCTAGCGAAGAAGAAACAAGCAAGTCTTAAGCAATATTAATATACATTTAAAATAACTTCATACTTGGAGCAATGAAGACACAATGCTTCCACGACGAAACCTTTCCCCTACATCAAGATTTTATTGATGATGTAGCTCTTACAAACACAGCAATCTACAAAACTTTTCCATTTGATAACACTTTCTTTTTATATGTCCGATAGTTAGAGCGATTATCCATTTATCGACAAGTAAGAGGATTTTTTTTTCTGTATTAGAAGTTGCTATATTTATTTAATCTTAATGGTTGCTGCTATTGGATGAGTCCATTGAAAGGATTTATAAATGGCATGGATGTAGGAGGTTCATGTGAAGGTACAATTTGTGTTTGTTGAAGGATGATATTCTTGATTATCTGAATGAATGTTCAATAGCTGTGAGTGAAGTGATGATGCCTTAATTAAAGATGTCATTTGCTAGCCCTAGCCTGGGGAGTTTCTTACTCCCTCTCCTTTTATTTCACACAATCACGTTTGAGAGAAAAGTCCCAGTTTGTTATCTTTATTCATATGTAAGGATGACTCTTCATCGTGTTTTTTAATGTTGGCAACTCTTATTTTACTGCTCTTGCTATGTTTTATCGTCAGAAAAGCAGGCTTTATTTATTGTCATAGAATATAACACAAAAATAAACATTCATTATTTCTCTTATCGATAGAAATTGCATCATTTAACTCATAAACATTTATAGTATTATATAAAAAGTCTATAATATATCTATTCTCCTCGATGCGATTGCAGTATCATCTGTGTGAATTGAAAGAAGCAGTCTAGCGTTCAAATTCCTCAATCCAACCTCCAATACTTTTTTCAATGATGTTGATGAAATGTCGACCTGTCTCACTTCGAAACCAACTTTGATAATCCAGCACACTAAGCACATAACATTATGCCTTTGATCGAGGCTCATTAAAGGATGTTCTTGAGAATAAAAGCATCTTCTTGATATTAACTTCTTAGCAATTATGAGTAAGGTTATAGCATACTATTGAATGCCAACTGTTTTTAATATTCTTACAACTAAAGAATCTCGTGAAATAATTGTGTATCTTGACCCATCTGAAAATACTGTTGGTATACCTATTTTATCAGGCGGTGTGTATCATATTTTTTAGATACTTTATGAAATATAGATTCTTATCATTTTCAATTATATGACCCATTAAATACTAAGTATAAAGGTCCAACATAATTTAAAAGCATTAATCGAGTAAGGAAAGGCATTTAATAAAAGCAAGCAATACTTTCCAATACTTATTTATTTTTATTATTTGACTCATTTTCTTAATTATATTATTTATCAGCTTTTATTAGTTTTTTTAGTCATCATATTTTTATATTGAATGGGAATAATTGTAATAGAACAAAAGTTGTTGTCTTCATTTTATGACTAAATATATCAAGAGTAATGCCTGCAATTTAAAAGATGCCAAAATATTGTCGTGTTTATTTCATGAGTTTTATATCGTTTTATGGTTTACAGTCTTCATTCGATTTATTTTAATTTATAAGTTGTGGGTTACTCTAAATATTGATTTTATAATTATAATCCATTAAAAATTTGTAATTGGTTTTCTTGTAGACATGGGATCTTCAGATCTATGAATGCTTCAAATTGCAAGGACTACTATATATGAAATCCTTCTTCCATTTGAGTTAAAGTTCTTCAAAATATATTTCCTTTTTGACCGTTCATGGACAATGGTGATAGAATAAAGGGAATATCTACTTAAAATTGGTTTCTCTGACTTTATGTAAATATTTGATCACATTTTTATCTTGTTGTTTAACGCTTAAATGTTTTATTAACTATTGGCAGTAAGTCATTTTTATTTATATATGCGCGTGTGTAATCAAATTCAGATCGTTTATATTAAACCTCAACATACTCACTCTTATTGGCTTGTTTATATAAGGGAACACGTCTCAATGTTGAGGTCCAAGTTCAAACCCGAGTGGGGAAGCCCAATAAAAGTATCCTAGGTTTGATAATATGAAATAATGGTATATTGTATATTCATATTATCACAGATGCAACTCAATACGACCAAATAAGCAAAATATAAAAATATATGCACATGTAATCCTAAAGTATATATCCGATTTTGAGATAAAACTTTATGCTATAACTTTTATTTTTTATGTTTTCTTAATTACGTCAATCTTAAAGCATGTATAATTTTGGATTTACGTATTGTAGAACTCTTAATTTAAAAAGTCGCAATAAAATCATTCATACCAATAGTAAAAGAATCCTTAGATGCCATATAAAGGTTTTTTAATAGGAACGCTCACGTTTTACTATCATAGTTTCTTAAACGACGCCATATTTGTTATTATTTCTTTGACAGCTGTTCTCAGAAATCCTTTTGGCTTATTATGGATCAGAAATCACTCGAGCAAGGCTTGTAAATAATTAAAATGTATTACAAAAGCGTGATTCTTTAAGAACTTCAAGAGCGTTAACACCAACTCATGTTCAACGTAATCGACCTAGAAATTCAATGACTCAGCTTGGTAAACAAAATTGAGTCCACATACAGGCTACATAATGTTTTTGTGCCACTGAGTCAAAGAAATGCACAAAGTGTAAAAATAGTGTAATTCAAAATTAACCAAATTTGTCTCTGAGACATCGTTGAGGCGAATTGGCCTACACCCGTATAGGATCAAGTTGATATAGGAACTGAAGCCGCTTGACCACTTCAAACGGAGGGAATTCGTAATATGGGTAGAAGGAAATTCGACAATAATCCTGATTTTCACTATAAAATCTTCAGCGATGAGGCACGTTTTAGGCGCTTTGTTAACAAATATGCGCTATTTGGCAGACAAAAAAGCCCTACCCGACATTTATGAGGCGCCAATGTGAATGGACATCGTTACCACGAAATGATAACCGATTTTTTTGTCTGAATGTAAAAATATGGACTTGGAAGAAATGGGGTTTCAACACATAGCAAATATTACAACCGATTTATTTAAGGGTAAGTTTGGTGAGTGTGTAAGCGCCAGAAATGGTCCAGCCAATTGACCGCCTCTCTGGTGCGGTTTAATACCTCTAGACTCTTTGGAGTCACGTGAAAGCCTTGCTATAAACCAATCATCCAGTGACGTTAAAAGAGTTCAGAACAGATATTCAACAGGAAATTGCAACAGTTTCAGCCAATTTCTGTGAAAAGAAGTCTAAAATTATGTTGAACGATTGGACTTTGTAAAATGTACACGTGGCGGGCATTCAAATGACATCGAATTTGAACTGAGAATTTTTTCGTTCATGGCATACTTCTTCACAAAAACCTGGACTAGTTATGCAAAAGTGTGATTGTTCATTGTGTTTAAACGAGCCATTATCACTTGTTTAAATATTAATTATCTCTATTATTATATTTAATATCGATAAGCACTCAACAAAGTTAAGTAAATTAATAAATAGTGTTTATCAAATGTCTACAATTGTGGGTATTTGAATATCATTTTGAAATCATTTTGATTAGCATCCTTGTCCTACTTTTTTCTTTTATTGGATGAGTTGGGCAACTGTATGAAATATCTAAGAAATATACAATGATATCATCTCTGGGTTCAAGATTTCATTTAAAACTATAACTTTAAGAAAACAAATAAAAGTGTGTGAATATCAAGACAAAGCCTTAAATGATAATCATCTAGACCAATAATAAACAAAGAATCCGAAGCGTTGGTCGAGATAAATAATAGTTATTTCATGGGTGAACATCAAAATTATATATGGACTTGTTTGTTTTTTGCCACTTTGATTGATTATTTGTTCATTAATCCCAGAGTAGGAATGGAGACTGATAAGTTAAACCTTGATCGGAGAAACACGCACTTTTGCAAGACTTTTGTGAAGTGCAACACAAACTTTACATATATAAATATGCTACTGCAGGGGATTTGAATTATTATTTATGTTCAACGAATAAAAGATGTCTGCAGAGAAACTAGTGCCAAATTCGAACTGAATTTGGGTACTTTTGCCATTGTATGAATCCATTTAACGTGACGTAAGAAAGCGGCAAACATATTTGTCAATGTTAATTGTTATTCTTATTAATGATTTAGGCAATTGGTGATTTCATGAAATATTAAATGGTAAAGGAGTGTGTATCAAAATAACAACGTTACAAAGGGGGCGCGATAGCCGTATGCGTTAAGGTGTGTTCAACTCTCAATGTTGGGAGTGCAGGTTCGAATCTCGAGAGGGGATGGTCATTTTTGGTCTTCCTCATTAATAAGATCCTAGGTTCGATAGACTAATTTTAATGCTATAAGGCTTATTATAATCCTATCGGATCCAATTCTATCGAACCATATAGTCAAAAAAAATATTTTCAACAATAATATTTGTCACATAATGTCTGACGTCATGCTAAACAGATTCACAGAATTTCAAGGGGAGGCCACCAAGGCTTGAAATTATAAACTAAGAAATGTGCTTGTACTGTATATACAACATTCCAAAATGACTATTTTTAGGATACAAATTCAAATGAACAAATGCAGCCATGCCACTTTATTCTTAGGACATTGCTTTAGATATCCTTGTGCCCAATATTGAGGTCTAAGAATGATGCAACCTAAATTTATACATTCAGGTAAGCAATTAAATTATTCTCCCTCATTGCCTAGGCCTTTGCCATCATTTTTGTCTTTTGGTTATTTGATGTTAAGTAGTCAAGTGGACATAATTAGCTCGTAAATTATTTCTACGCATACTGCAATTATTGCTTTTAAAAATTAATACTATTGAGATGGTTCGTGTCTGTAGCTGGCTGATTGTCAAGAGAAGCATCTTCCTTTGTTAATGCATACATATGTACATGGATAAAAGGTGTGGCCTAATTTATTTTGTTTTTCAGCTGATGTCATGAACAATTCTATGACAAAGAAGGATGAATTGATAAGGCTGCTATTGAAAGTAACCAATAAATAAATGTATTAAACATTGTGAAGATTTCTGCGATTATCTTTTGTTTTGTTTTGCAGCCCCATGAATCTTTTTGTTAGTCCAACTTAGAAGCAAGCACTACACTATAATACATTATGAAGTCACCTCGTTTAGTCGAATGTATGTGTTACTTATACAATAAGCATTTCTAGGCTGTACATAACTTAGATTAACAAAATAACACAATTTTTCGTGACGAAGAGACAAAGTCGTGTTAAACGCAAATCAATCCCTGTCAAGCCTTTTTTACAGATACTAAAAATGTATGAGAGGTCATGCATGCAGGCAAAAGGCCTTTTTAAGAGGGCAGGGACACTGTGGAGGGAGTCTCTCAAATATGTGGCACGTTAGCTATAATCTAATTTTAAATACTGCGTAGGATAAAATGAGCGATAATAAACGATATTATATCTGAGGTCCAACTTTTTATTATATATCGCCCTGTATGTGTGTTTTTAACTAAAATGTTTATTTTAAAAATTCCCAATTCATCGGTAACGTCATGGACATGGGCCGGAGATTTAATAAAGTGTATTCCTTCAAATTCTCTCGAATACCTCAAACTCATCAAATCGACAATAAGGCGACATCAACGTTTTATATTGTATAAGAAATAATATTTAATAAGTCATTTTACATTATGGTTTTATCTTTAGACAGTAATTTTGAATTGTAATGTTCATTTATGTTTTGTTTTTAACGTAACTGTTTTAAGATTGTGTTTTTATCTCCTACTCTCTGGTGTATTCTTATTTTTACACTGTATAGATTTTAGCTAATAAATAAACATATTAACCAAAATAATGTTTGTTTATGTTTTAGTTTAGCTTTGATTTTATTTATTTATACACATTCTGTAAAAAAAACAATGTTTTTTGTTTAAATGGATTGCACTTAAAGTAAATGATTTAACAAAACGAACTGATGCTTTTTTTAAATTAAATGTTTATATATGTTTCATTTGAACGTATAGCTTTTGTGTATTATGTGCATTCTGTAATAAGGAACTGTGACTTTTTTAAATTGATAGCCCTACAGAAACTATTTTTTGCTAAATTATCTAATAATACATTTTTAAGCGCATTTATTTTATATCGATGCTAAAATCATTATTACTGTTATGGATGTACAATTACACATTGACTTTTTTAATATTAATAAAACTGAGGAATTTAAAACAAAACCCATTTTTGATTTAACGGAATATTTAATTATTTCCTCCAAAGCTGAAGCAGATACCTCCAGCTATTATTAGGAAGTATAACACTGGTTACGTTTGAGGCTTTCCGAAGACGAAAAGTAATCAGCATGGTCATGATTTATAGGATATGACCCAAGATATTGTAATCATTTCCCCATTGGATCAAAGACTACACATCAATTAGTACTTTGAGGCCCTCATATAAACTAACTAAATAATATAAATATATGTCCTGTCATTTTTACTCTCGTTTGAGACTCATTGTTAGAAGATATAAGAGGACTTCAAATGACATCATCGAGGGAGCCGTGCAATAAAAGACGTTCTTATATACAATTTACAAAATTTGTTTCTCTTTTTCGTGTTACTCACTTCCATTTTATATAATTTAGATTTCAATGATGTGATGGGTCTTGCTTCACAGGATTAATTTTAAACTAAAATGGTTTTTTATGATTTTATTATCACAACCCTCTTGCTCTTTTCATTTATTATTGTATATACATATTATTACCTCCGCCGAAGGAGGTATTGTTTTCACTGGCGTTGGTTTGTTGGTTTGTTTGTCAGCAGATAACTCAAAAAGTACGGAACGAATTCGGATGAACCTTGGTGGAGTTGTTGGAAATGTCAAAAGTAACAAGTGATTAAATTTTGGCATCTCTGAGTGCAGAATTAAGATGCAAACCAGCTAAATACTAATAAATATTTCAAGTTAGCCTACTCTGCCAATAGATGTCGCTGTGCTGTAAAATCGGGTGCCGGGAGCGTCTTCCTATCGGAATTTCCGTCGAGGAAACCTCCCCCGTCCCTCTACGCCGCCCCAGTCGTGAAAATCCGCCTCGGAAGGTTCATAAGGACCCCGTGACGGCGGAGGTTTGCACTCTCTGAGTGTATATATGCCTCTAGTGTTATGTATGATTTTTAAATAAATTACCCATTATATATATATATATATATATGCTGACAGACTGCATATGCTTATATTGATTGCTGTGAATAGTATTAGAATGGTAGTTTATAGAGAGACTCAGCCATGGTTCTTGACTATATACATACATGCATAAAGAAGTGACGTTTTCCTCATAAATAATTGGAGCGAATTTAACTTTTTGAGTCCTAGTTACATTTATAAGGTCTTATTATTACTCTTTGGTGCAGAAATGTGCAATTCTTCTTAAGGCTTGATCAAGGTAAAATGAAAAATAATATTTATCTGTATATTTGCCTATATACATACTTTTGTATAACTTTTCAGACGGTCTCATAATGAGTTTGTTGCTTATTCAAATGCATCATGCAGTTAAAATACAGCAGGGAAAGAGAGGGAAATAATGGTTTCGCAATTTGATATGCTTTGATATTCTTCCGTGAGTTAAGTGTGATGCATGATTGACAGCTGAATGCTTTATATTTGGATAGCCAACTAACAAACTCTCTTGTCGGATGAAGTAAAAGAATGTCCATACTTTTATCTAGTTTGACTAAATTTACAAATAACACATATATTGATTCCAGTATACTTATGAATGAAGCAGAAGAAATATATTTATTTTCATGAATTTGGTTTCACAAATTTATATTTAAAATATATATATATATATGATTTATTTCTATTCTAACTGTCATGACTAGGTTATGAATGTACATAAACCTTGTTATCCTTTTCCTGAAACCAATTTTTTTCTCCATGGTTTCTTGAGAGGAATAGAGAGAGAAGAGGAAGGAAGAAACAAAAAAGCGAAGACATGATCATGAGCTTCGCTCATCAACGATATTACAAGTATGGATATTACTTTTAGTCCAATGGATTTGTGTGTTTCTAGGATAGATTGGATTTTAGGTTAATTATATTACTGTGATTTTTAAATGATGAGGCTTTTAAGCTCTAAAGAGCTTATTCCCTTTTGCCCTTCTTACAGGAAACTCACCGTTGCTTAAGGAAAATTGTTTGATTACATAAAAAAGAATAAATGGATCAGAAGTTAATGATTTAGTGGTATAAATTATACAGTAACTTAAATATCATACATATATTACTTCAGTTTAAACCAACTTAAGAGTTGTTTAAAGGTAACTTATTTGAGATTTTTTAAAGAATATATGTAGTTTATCACAAAAACCAAATCGAATAATATAAAATTATTATTTTATTTTTTTGCAGATTATGGTCAAAAAATTATTTGATAAATATTTATAAAAAAATGTCTTTATGATTTTATTTATTCAACCCTTTAATAATATAACTATATAGACTAATGTATGATAAAAATGTTATATATTAATGTATTAATGATTATATAATTTTTTATTTCTTAAATATTATACATATATATATCATTATATCTTTATTGATATCTTATCATTCTTATAAGAAACTGTGATAGTCCTCTGTTCCCATTAGGTCCCGAATATCTCCTCTAAACTTTATATAATAATGTATGATAAAAAATGTGAAAATTATATAAAAAATACATTTATGATTATATTTACCCAACTCTTCTTCATATTTCATATCATAAATATTATCTATAAATATATATATGTATTATATATATATATTAAATAACATTTCAGATTATCATTAAAACGGCCATGAATCTTTATTTTTTACTAGTATTCTTATAGAGGAAATCGTTTGCCATTGTGAGTTTTGACTTAAAGTTGATGAAAAATATGTATTATGTGTATTGTCTGATATTTGTTTGGTTTGATTGTTTGTTTGGGGTAAGATCCAAAGAGTACGAATTGAAGTCGAGTCTTGAGCCAACGGTGGCATCGAATTTTACGACCTTAGCCCATACCCTAAAACACACAACCACTTTAACCCTGTTGTTTTACTCATGTTACCTCGGGAATCCAAACAGGTAACTAATATTACAACTCCTATAAATTGCCTGGTATCTGCTTAGCTCTGGAGGTTAAAGCATTTTTGAGTCATCGTTCTTCTTAAGACTAAAGAAATCACACTCAGCCAACATGTGACGTCTCATCACTCTGCTGGCAATAACGACACTCTCGAGTGAGAAATTTGTTCGACAATGAACTGATGATATCTAAGAAAGTTAGATCAGTTATTATCTGTATTTGAATACATAGAGATTACGACTAAGATTAATCATCATCTCGATGCACATATGTGATATAACAAGAATTATGCTAAACCCAGCGTTTATGTTAGCAGTATCTTGAATGTAATAAGAAACAACCAAATTATTTATATTATTGATCGATAATTATACTTCATATAAATATTCTCTAACATTGTTTTATATACGACCTCAAGTTAAAATAACTGAATGTCTAATATGTTTTGAGTCCACTTATTATAATCAATACTCCAATATGCTCCACTGACATAGACATATGCCCCAATGTAGAACACAGGACATAGACTTCGGAACTAGGGCGTGCGGGGGGTGCGGCCGGGCACCCCCTCCCATTCGCCCTCCGCCCCCCCTATAGCCTCTCTACCCACAGCATTATGCATAGAAAATTAAAATAAAGAATCGAATGTAAACTGAATTTGTCGTGACTTACTACATATCTCATAATTCACAGATTTAGGCTATGTGACATGCAGCTAGCATAGGCTACTGTACGGATCCAGGCTGCATCTGACAGCTCAGTGTGACGTAAGCCAAATAAACAAACAAAGTCTTTTGTTTCGCAGGGCATTGTTGTTTTGATATGACGCGCCGCATTTGTTAGCTACATGACAATGTTAGTTCAATGAACCAGCTATGTCTCAGAAAAGAATTTCAGATTTTTTTTAAAACCGCTGACCCAGCCAAAACGTCCGAGAAAGCCACCTGCGCCTGTCCCAGCAACCGGACCGCAGCAGGCAGCGAAAGGACCCCGGCGGTCCTCGTCCTCCCTCCCAGAGCCACCCGCCGCGCTAGCCAAGAGGTAATATCATCAAACCACCACAGGATTACAATTTTCCTGCTAAGAAGTTCAGCGGTGAGAACTTCAGTCGTTCCTACAAGGCCGCCTGATTCTTCAGAGAGTGGCGTTGGCTGGAGTACTTAGCGTCAGTGATGGCATTGTTGCGTGGTGTGTGCCGGTCAGCTGTCAAAAGCCAGTTGGTCGGGCCAGACATTGATAGATCTGTTTTTGCAAAGATAAAGGCCTTTCGAATTGGAGAAAAGCAACTCGAGAAGATCAGAGACACGAGAAGACGAGATATAGAGTGCTTATTTCTTCTCAATGTTGAAACGGATGAAGGTTCTTCATTATAAAACGGACAACATATATTAAAATCTAGTACTTATGTGAAAACAAGGTGTTCATCATCAAGTAAATAAATCTATAATTCTTGAAAATGATTGTTTCCATTCATCTAAACCTACAGAACACATAAACTAAGAAGACATTTAAGGCGACAAAAAAATGTATTATTATGACCTAAAACTATTCAAAGTATAAATAACCCTAATTTTTTAAATCATATATTTTGTCAAAGAAGACTTTTACCACTGATAGCAAAAAAAAAGATCCGTGATGTGAGGTCTATCTACGAACTAAAACGTTAATTAAGAGCAAGAATCAATCTATGAGTCTTTGTTATGCAATAAAGTAAATCTAACATATATATATATATATATATATAATTTATATATATATATATATATATATGTCAAAATAGTAAGTATTTGACACCGCATATTGGCTGGGTTACTATATATATTTACCTCCAGCAGAAGGAGGTATTGTTTTCACTGGCGTTTGTGGGTTTGCTTTTAATATCAGAAGGATAACTCAAAAATTACTGAAACGGATTCGAATTAAACTTGTGGAGTTGTTGGAATGCCAAAAGAAACAAGTGCATTAAATTTTGGCATCGCCTAAGTGCTTTTTTAATATAGCAAAATGAGCAAAATACTAAATGAAATGGGGTCTCTATTCAGGGAGTAGGAAAGAACAAACCTAAAAAAATATCATTGACGTATTATTGTTCCATATATCAGCTCAGGACTAATGTTAACCCAGTGACGTAGCTTAAACTTTCTCCGTCTTCCCATCTCTGAGTGCTTTTTTTAATATGCAAAATGAGCAAAATACTAAATGAAATGGGGTCTCTATTCAGGGAGTAGGAAAGAACAAACTCTAAAAAAATATCATTGACGTATTATTGTTCATATATCAGCTCAGGACTATGTTAACCCCAGTGACGTAGCTTAAACTTCTTCCGTCTTCCCATCTCTGAGTGCTTTTTTAATATGCAAAATAGTAACAGCGAGGAACAATGATTAGAAGATAAAAATCGGGCGTGTGCAAAGGGAGAATGTTTGAATGGAATGTTGTGGGGATCGGCGGAGGTACACACTCCGAGGTATATATGCCTCTAGTTTCACTGGCGTTGTTGGTTGTCAGCAGGATAACTCAAAAAGTACTGAACAGATTTGGATGAAATTTTGTGGAGTTGTTGGAAGTGCCAAAAGGAAGAAGTGATTAAATTTTAGCATCTCTGAGTGCAGAATTAAGGCGCCAAATGAGCTAAATGCTACTAAATTTTTCAAGTTAGCCTACTCTGCCAATAGATGTCGCTGTGCTGTGAAATTGGGTGCCGGGAGCGTCTTCCTCTCGGAATTTCCGTCTAGGGGAACCCTCCCCCGTCATGAAAAATCTGCCTCGGAAGGCTCATGACGGCGGAGGTTTGCACTCTCTGAGTGTATATATGCCTCTAGTTTAGAATATTATTATATAATTTATCTTAATTAATCATTTTAAGAAAATAGGTAAAACTTTGGTTTTAAAATATTTGTCCCTTCCTTTCCAATGATGGAATATATGTAATACAACGACGACGTACATGCATAGCTCTTTTACCAAATGAATTTTTTCATAAAATATGTTTTTTAAAGGTCTTTATATAAAATTGTATTACAAAGAATATACATAATACAATTATAAAATAGTAGGTAAATTGCGTAAAAATACATAAATAAACATCAAATAAACATATTTTATTTATCATACGCATTTTGGAGGATAATAATTTTTTCTAAAAAATATCATTTAACTGCTAAATCATCATAGAAACTCAACTTTCTTTGGGGCCGCCCTAAACGGCCCATGCTGCAGGCATTCATGGAGCCCAAATTTAAAATTATTTTTATTGACGATTATTTAAGCCTTTGGAGGAAACAAAAATCATTTATTTGAATGTTTTCAAAGAAAAGTGTTAAATTTGAACAAGTCTAATATTATATATGTGTGTGTAATCCTTTATTTGATTTAAATTATCAGCTTTTTGCTGGTTCGTTTTAGATATAATAATATAAAATATTTAAAAATATATATATAAAAACACATCATTCCTGTGTATAAACACATACACATATATATATAAACATTAAAAACACGTATAAATTAAAAATACTAAAATAAATAAATCCCCCTAAATTGGGGTACTGCGGCCAATGGTCCTGGCTACGTCCCTTGCCGCAGCTAGTGTCCTGGCCGACCTCAGGGACTCAAAATTGTTCCACACAGACTGCGTGGGACGCAAATGTGTCTGTGCCGCCCCTTAATGGACACGCCACCGAAGTCGTAGACCTCGTCGGTCTCTTTGGGTTGGGAAGACGAGATCGCCAATGGGGTTTCTGGCACCACATCCCCCATCGTTGGAGTGGAAGCACTTCCAGGTCTCTACTGCCACAGCCATGACGGTTATCTCGTTGAGGGAGGGAATTTTTGCAATACTAAGGAGATCCTCGATCCGAATGTGGTCCCGTCTCCTGCAACCGGCGATGCTCCTTGCCACGTCATTGATGGCGACCTGGACGGCCCTGTGTGCGGCATCCGGCTCCTTATTCTTATCAAACCTAGGTGTCGTCACGACCGCGGCTGCATACGAGAGCTTACCAACCATAAGCCCCCTGGCCAGTTGCCGAAGGTATTTTCCTCTCGGAATATGAACGGCCAACCTTGAGATGAGTGCTGCCCGTTGTTTTGCTGCCTTTACCACGTAGGCATTGTGGGGTGCGGTGGTGAAGTCTGAGTCGAACTTGACCCCAAGGAACTCAATCTCATCGGATGGGTGCAACTCGACGCCCCCAACCCTGATGGTGAAGGCTGAAGTGTCTTTCTTCTTGGCTTTGCCCCCAATCATGAATTGGGTCTTGGCGGCGTTAAGGACGAGACCATTCCCCCCTGCATATTTAGAGAAGGCATCCGCCTTCGTCTCTAACAAGAGCCCAACTTCCTCAAGGGAATCACCGACAGCCCATAGGAAGAAATCGTCCGCGTAACTGCTATTTTCCTCGTCTCCAATGCCAACGCAGGAGGTGACGTCCGCAACCAGGACAAGGTAGAGGATCGGACCTAGGATGGAACCTTGCCTCACACCATACTTTACGTTCAGGAAGTCGGACTCGGCGCCATTCCACACCACACGCTGTGATCCGCCAGAGAGGTATGACTTGAACCACTCCAGTTGCATGCCCTCGATCCCAAGCTTCTTCAGCTTCGGCAACAACTGTAGCTGGTCAACTGTGTCGAAAGCAGCTGAGAGGTCAAAGCCGAGGACCCCTACAACCTTCCCTCTCTGCTTGGCTTTCAACCACTTTGCATGGGCAGTGGCCAACGCAGTTGTGGTCGAGCGGCCCCTCCTGAATCCGAACTGGGTGTTCGGAAGAGCCTCCGTCTTGGCCAGATGGATCTCGAAGTCGGTCTTTACGACGGTCTCTAGTATCTTAGAGAGTGCCGGCAGGATGCAGACGGGTCTGTATGATGCAGGATCAGCAGCAGACTTGCCCTTGCCCTTATAAATGGGTAAAACGTTCGACAATTTGAGAGCCGTGGGAACTGTTCCGGACGCCAAAGATCGGTTTACAAGGTGCGATATTGGTCCGGCAAGCACCTCAATGCCTTTCTTGAGGACGGAGACGGGGATCCCGTCGACGCCCAAGGCTTCGGTGGCCCTCATGGCTTTGACGACCTTAGCAATCTTACCAGCGCTTGCAAAGGAGAAGGAGAATGGTGCAGATGACTTGGGCCACGATGACGGTGGGGGTTTCAACGAGGGGAGGCCGTGCCGCAGTTTAATAACTTTATCTATATAAAACTTATTTACGGCAGTCGCAGTCTCTGCATTGTCCATCGTAGAGATTCCATTCACCTCGAGCGAAGCCGGGAGGGAGACGCTTGATTTGCCAATGGCCTCGTTTGCAAGGCGCCATAGTACCTTAGGGTCATTGGGACTCTTTCGAAGCTCGCCCATATTCGTGCAAATCCGGTCCCGTTTAACCAAGGATGAGACTTGGTTGCGGATCCGACGGTATTCGCTCCCAGAGGCTCTGTCTCTCTTTCTCATGAGTTCGAGGGTGTCTGACGCCAGGTATAAGCTCCTTCCTGTCTTCACTTTGATGGTCTTAGTAGGAGCTACCTCGTTGAGGGCCTCCGTAATGCCATCGATGAGGAACTGGTGCACTGCGTCAACATCTTCAAAGCTGTAGATAGTCGTCCACGGCCATTTTTGAAGGGCATCCTCCAGTTCTTGAAGCTGAATTGCTTTGAAGTTCCTTCGTTCAATTGACCTGGTACCAGTCTTCT
>CP045898.1:23888701-23914081 GCA_013387185.1 Caligus rogercresseyi
TTAAGCTATATATTTATAATAAAAAAGGCTTTATTTTTTTGCTGTGTATCTATATATTTTCTCTCAGGATGTGAAGTAATTGTATATATTTGTCAATGGTAAAGTGACTATACCTATTTACAATAGCTAGTTAAAGTGTTCTTTTTATAGTAATTTAATTAATCCTTTCAGCTAGCTAAAAGGATATATTGTAAAAAAGAATATACATTTTAAAAAGTACCAATTAACCCATAAATATTCCAAATATTGTTTAAAACATCGATTAAAACGAACATTATATAAAAAAGATCGTCCAGTGTAAGGAGGAATCTGCAATGATAAATTATGTTCCAATGGACCTTGAATTGAGGAGTTCAAGCCAACTATAATGAATATCCACGATTGATCTTAACATTCATATATCAGCATTCATAGACGTCGCTGCAGGGAAGCTCTCACGTTCGTGGCGAGGATTTTTGATACCAAATGCCAACAGAGTGGGATTTCTTTTGTCTCAAACAATTGAATCTCTTGAATCATAATTTAAATTTTGTCAATTTTAAGGCATTAGTTCCATATTCTGACGAAATAAAAGATAAACATAGCTATATAATGGCATTGTTATAATCGTTAATTTTTCAAGACCGCCTCAAAATGAAATGCAAAACTCATTCTCTTATTTCAAAATGAATGTCCTTCAAAAAAGATCGAAATTCGAGCTATTTGTCCCCTAAATGCATCCCATAATTTGGAGAAATCGGTCCTCATTTATTGATAATAAAAACCCTTTATGTAGAAAAATTGCGATTTAGACGTTATTATTAGATGTTTTTTATTTAATGAATACAAAACTACATTTCTCCTGGTGTTGTAAGTACGAGGTAGTTTCCAACGCCTGAACTTTTGGGGTGTTGATGGGTTGCCATTAAAAGATTGAATCTATTTTTCTGCAAAATAATCATAATATATTTATTTGACAGTCATAGCATATTTTAAATTTTTGCCCCGTTTGTATCTTCTTTTTTGATGAAATATTTAATTTATGTAGAATAAAATCTGACGATTTCTTAAAAATATTTTTTTACGAACGGAGTAAAATACATTATCTTTAAAATTACAACAAACAAATTACCCAAACATTAGATTTTAAAACCAATACCTAATCCATATGATCTTTAGAAACCTTACTTAAACAGTGGTATTTATTGATTTGTTTTAAATTCAGTTGTACGTCATACAAAATAAACGACAGAACAGATTTCCATCTTCATTCCTAATTAAATATAGTTGAAATTTTCTGGGGCACTTTCAAATCGTCTTCTTAAGGAATATATTTTTTCGAAGTGCAAAAGAGTTTATTTCATTTCTATATGTTTATATTAATAGTAAATAAGGACTGTAGTAAGTGAACTAAGTCACAGAATTTTTACAAATATGATAGATAAAACTGCCAAAGATTTAAAAAGAAAAACAAGAGGTAGGGATAGAGCACTTGAAACGTGATTGGTGATAGAAAAGAAGATAGAAAAATAAAAAGAAGTTGGTAATATGCTACAAAATATATCTTCCCTTGCGGCTGTTGAGGAGTAAAGACTCTTACAGAGAGGATAAATTAACCCTCAAACATACTATGTTCTCTTCTTCAAGGGCCTCCTACATCCATGACGTCATGGCGAATCCATTAAATTGATTTCTCATGTTCCGCATATTGATACTATTTGAATAAAGAAACAACTCATACCCTAGAATAAAAAAAATGGAATGGATCATCACTCCAACTATCGGACACATAAAAATAAAGAAAACATTGTTTGCAAATGAAAAAAAAAATCATGTTATTGGTGAGCTTGTGAGAAGAACATCTTTGTTATACGTATTGATAGGATTGAAAGAAAGATTCCTTAAATTTTTATAAACATATTTAACTAGAGGCATATATACACTCAGAGAGTGCAAACCTCGCCGTCACGGGGTCCTTATGAGCCTTCCGAGGCGGATTTTTTCACGACTGGGGAGGCGTAGAGGGCGAGGGAGGTTCCCCTCGACGGAAATTCCGAGAGGAAGACGCTCCCGGCACCCAATTTCACATCACAGCGACATCTATGGCAGAGTAGGCTAACTTGAAAAATTTAGTAGTATTTAGCTCATTTGGCGCCTTAATTCTGCACTCAGAGATACCAAAATTTAATCAATTCTGGCTTTTGGCATTTCCAACAACTCCACAAAATTTCATCTAAAGTCGTTCAGTACTTTTTGAGTTATTCTGCTGACAAACCAACAATCTAACAAACCAACAGCCAGTGAAAACAATACCTCCTTCGGCGGAGGTAATAATTTGTCTGAATAAGGTTGTACTTTATCCAGTAAGAATCTAAGTTTTTGGTCAATGCACTCACTACTACAAATAGATTCTCTGCAATTCCCAGCGTTTCAAACGAAGGCGGATTAATTAGGAAGTTGGAAGGAGTAGTTGTCATACCTCTGACGCTCCAAAACATGCAAGTCACTCGTGGTCATTAAATGACTTTGTTGCTTTACTGCAAAGAATCACTAATTGGATGAGTACTAACTCGTGTGACTTTGTACGTTATGACTTATGGATCTCTCGTAGGAGGTCATCTCCTTCATTTAACAAAAAAATGTCTTACATCATTGAAACAGCTGAGCATAGATATATATATAAATATATATATATATAAATACATATATATATATATCTATATATATATATATATATATAATATATATAAATATATACATATATAATATACATATTATATATATATATATTACATATATATAAATATATATATAGGTATTTATATAAAGATTTAGCAATTTATTTTAATGAAAATGTATTTAATTTTATTATGTATACTTTTTTTCTTAAACTTATATATCTTATCTATTTCACGCGATCAAATTGAAAGTTCTTGACTTTTCCTAGACGCAAAAGAACTACACTCCTGTGACTTTTGATGTTTTTGGTAGATTACTTGTCGAGAAACAAAAAAAACTACTCCTAGAAGGACTCGGAGGTAGTAATTTTGACCAAATATAGCCGTTTTGATCCAATAGGGCATTTCCACTCGATAGTGCGACGTGAATAGCCTGTAAAGTAGAGTTGGTCCTTTTTTGGAATTCTAAACAAAAATTTGCCTGAAACTTCGTCAGAAGAAACAAGCAACGTTAATTTATGAATTTGCTTAAAATGGTTGTTAAGGGGCATTTACAAAAAACATGTATAAATTATTGGAAACGGTTTCCACAATTAATGCAAGGTTATTAAATAAAGACAATTGGTTTGAAATTTGGAATGAGCAGTTAAATTTAAAACAGTCACGAATTCCCGACAGAGAATCTTTTATCCTTACGATTTGAATAAGTAAGAAGGCCATTATGTTGCTGTTAAACTTTGATACATATGGAAGTTGGTTTACGATACAAATCGCTATGGTTTTACATTGTTGTTTTGTCGACATGAATCGTTACATGCATTGAAACCCCATCATCATATATCCCCCTAGGGGTGTCCGCCCCTCTAGCTTTAAGTGGATAGAGCATGATCGCTGTTTCTCTGTAGTGTAGTTTTTGTGGTGGCGTTTATTTCAATTTAATCTGGAAAACAATGATAATATTATGAAATTTAAATATTCCTATCTAAAAAGTCGTTGTTCAAGATGCGTATAATATTCTTAATGTCCTAATAAAATTTCTATTATAAATGATGAAATTATTCTATATTATTCTGAAACTCGAAAGAAAAAAACAAAAAACAAGATCTGACAAATGATTTGTCCCTATCAACAACTTTAATGCTTCATAATGCTTAATACAAAATGTATCATCTTTTGTTTAATTCAATTCTCTATACATCCATAAATCGAATCTACTTTTTCATTTCAGAAACAAATATAGTTCGACTATAAAAGATACAAATAGAGAAAAGATTTGAGGTAACATTGAGAGTTGTTTATTCCTCATAAAGAATCCTTTGACCAAATAAAGGTATTGAGGTGAAGACATGAAACGTTTACCCGAGAAACACTTGTGGTAATTAATAATATTTGTCATGGGATATTTTTTATTTACTTTATTTATATAAATATTTAAGGATTTTTTAAATTTATATGATCTTAAATACCCAATATATAATGAAAAAATAGGACAATTTAGGATTGAATAAATTATATATTGTGTATTTTTCAATAGTTCATATGTGTTATTATTATAAATATTATATATAATGTATATATATATATGGATTTTGAATGATTCACATGTTGTTACTACTATATAAAAGATGTATATATATATCATATATATATATATATATATATAAATACATCACTCAAAAAGTACATAAATATATTGATTTCGGTGGTTATTGACAAATTCTGTTAAGCCAAGTAATATAGGGTGTCATTCAAAACTGTAGATAATTATCTACAGTTTTGAATGACACCCTAATATAATATTGTGTATTTTCATAGTTCATATGTTGTTATTATTATAAATATTATATAAAATATATATATACAGGGTGTACATGGTAATTGGAACTATTTTAAACGTCATCCAGATCCATAATGTGGATATCTGGGGTTTCATCATACTAATATAAAAGGTTGCATGAACAATACACTAGAACTTCCACCACAATTCTTTTGACAACAAACAATAGCCATCATGGAACAAGCAAGGAGGGACGCCATCCTCGAATTGGCTCTCGCGGGACACAAGCCCGCTGCTATCTACAAGCTGCTCAACTACCCAAGACCACCGTGTACCGGGTCTTCAATGCCTGGGAGGCTGAGGGGAAGGTCTGCCGCAAGGCCCACAACATGAGAAGTGACAAGATCTGCACCCCCCCCCTTCTTCGCATGCCTCGAGAAGTCCATCAAGGCATTGCCGGGGACTTCCTTGTCCAGGTTGGACAAGAACCATGGAGTGAGCAAGCAGCTGGTCTCCAAGGCTGTGAATGAGGACCTCGGGTATAGGTCATACCGAATGGCCAAGCAGCACATCCTCACGGCATCCATGAAGGCCACCAGGCTCACCAACGGCAAACGTCTCATCAATGGCCTGAAGAGCCATGGAGGAAGAATCATCTTCTTCTCCGACGAGAAGAACTGGACTGTCGGTAGAAGCTACAACGTCAGAATGACAGGTGGCTTGCCAAGGAGAGAGAGGAGGTCCCCGCGGTCTTCACCACAAAGTTCCCGGCCTCCGTGGTGACCTTGGGTGTCATCTGCAGCACCGGTGAGGTGATGCCCCCTTCTTCTTCAATCCCAAGGAAAGGGTCAACGCGGAGAGGTATTGCGAAGTCATGGAGGAGGTTGTCATCCCTGGATGAAGGATAATGCCGCTGGGAGGGAGTTCATCTTCCAACAAGACTCAGCACCCGCACACATCGCCCTCAGGACCACCAATCTCTTCAACTCTCACGGCATCACATTCTGGGATCGGAACACCGGCCCTCCAACTCGCCCGACCTCAATCCGTGTGACTACTACTGGTAGGGGAAGTTGGAGAGGGAGGTGTGCAAGGTCAGCCACAACAGTATCGAGGCCCTGAAGAACTCCATTACGAGGGAGTGGAATGCTGTCGATCCCGCGGAAGTCATTAGGGCATGCAAGTCTTTCAGGGGCAGGATGGAGAAAATGTTGGCTGCTGAGGGAGGGCATATTGAAAAAATGTCTTGTTTAATACCATATATAACTTTCCATATTGTCAAATACACTCCAAATGCCCTTTTTATCAAGCTGGTTGAAGTTCAAAATAGTTCCAATTTATCAGTACATTGTACACCCTATATATATATGATTTTGAATGATTCACATGTTGATACTACTATATATAAAAAGTATATATAATATATATATATATGTTATATATATATATATATGTATATATAGATAAATACATCACTTATTAATAAATATATTGATTTCGGGGTTATTGACTAATTCTGTTAAGCCAAGTAATATTAGGGTGTCATTCAAAACTGTAGATAATAGCCGTATGAATACATTGCTCTAGACCTATATTTGGAAAACCATGTTTGTATTCTAAATCCATTAAATAATAGCTACCCAACAAAATAAAATGTAAGGCAAACGTTTAGACAGACGACATAGCGACTAAAATTGAAGCATGTATAATCAGACCTGAGTAATCCAATAGGTCGACAACATATGTCTTTGGGTGATATTTTTTTTGTATTTAAGACAGGTTTAGAATATAAAGAAACTTCCTAGCTTGTAATTGTAGAGCTCATGAACTCTTAAGTAAAATTGTTATTGAAACGTATCAATTCGTTTGTAAATTGATATTACTATATACTGGTGAGGTGGGGACTAGGATCTAATTAAACAATGTAAAATGAATTGGAAAAAAGTAGCAAATAATTCACATTAAAGAATTAACCAATACATTGCAGATTTCGGCCTCCCATCTATAACTGGCTATCAGCCAAATGATTTAGTTCGATTGAAGTGGGACCATCTAGGACCTCAAGAACCAATTGAAATGATAAATATGTAAAAATGTTCTACGGTTCAATACGAAATGTAACTAATGGATATTAAGGCATCATTAATTGCCATCAGCCGGATGTTAACTGATTTAAACGTTGCAAAAGTTTTTTCCTAGGATAATTATACCTCTCCTTCCACACCTACGAGTAAAAAAAAAAGAGAGAAGTTGCAACATGTAGCTGCTACCTTATCCATGTATCTATGTTTAAAGTTGGAGCTATTTAATCGAGTAAATTAATTTTATTTCCATAATATTAATGTACATTGCTTTGTTAAAACCCCTCACAACAAAGGTATATATATATATGACTTAGGGTGTGTATAATTCATACAAATTACTCTGACTGCAACAACATACAAAATATTCAAAGGTTACATATGAAAGGTCGAACAATATTTGATTTTAAGAACTGATATATTATTATTGATAGGTCTTTTCTTCTTCAGAAAAACCCGATTAATCCTTCGATAGCTTTCTTATAAATACATTTAAGCTAGCAAATATAAAATAATTAGCTTTGTATGCTTTACAAAACATGAAAAAATGAACTTTGAGCTCTATGGGCTTACTGTGTTTGAAGGAACAGTGCTATCTTGGACTACACTGACCCCTGAAAAAGAAAAGGAACTATTTTTTTGTCTATTTGATTGAAGAAATCTTTTTTGAACTACAATAATATAAAAATTTGAAAGTCCTGATATGTGATTAGATATATTTGTGACTTAATCTCGAGAAAAAAATGTAATATGTAACTGTCGGAAACTATCAATGCCAGTATTTGCCGATATCGATTGCTGGAAAAATGTATTATGGGCGTCGATATATCGATCAACCTCCTCTGCATAAGATGAATGGTCCCTTTGATCCCATGTTCTTAAAACCCTTTTGCATCTTCTAAAGGAAGGTATGTCAAATGAATCATTTTTGAAATGGATTGCCCAACCTGAACTGTGGATTCGCTTCATCTAATGCTGCAATTATATCATATAATAATACGTCAAAAATGGTTATGCTGCAAAGCAGTGCATTGTATGTACGAAGGAAATGCCTTTATGCACATAAAGCTGACAGATGCCGACCACCCTCCAATTGCAAGTGTATGAATGCGTTGAAGGCTAAATATTTGGATAATTGCGCCCATCAGTATGTTTATAAGTATATTGAAATATTTTATAAGATTTTATTTAGAGTTGTTAATATAATACCAACATTAACTAAATAAGTTAGTGGATCCCAGTTATAAATTATCAATTGAATTTGTTAAATGATATATAATATATATAACCAAACTCAATAATAAATGATATAATAAAATAAACAAAATATTATAAGCCATAATTTGAATAGGAAAAACTTCCTACATACATTGAAATATTCATTAAAGCCTAGATCACATAGAATTTCGTTGATCCGTAAGCCCTACAAAAATCATGCCTTCGAATCATGCACTTCCTATCCATGTAAATACGAAATAGTCCTCAGCAATTCCCATCGCCAAGATACTTTTTTCTACAAGTTTGGATTTGAAATGCACTTCAACTTTTAATAGTTTAAAATATTTCTTGCCTTAAGCCAATGCAAACAAACAGGAAGCTTTTCTGCATTGCAATGCAGAAAAGCTTCTTGTTTGTTTTGGAGCTTAAATACGAAAGTGTTCAACTCTTTTCAAAATAAAAACGTGCTTCAAATAGAAGAGATAAGAAAGTAAGTGAGATCGCAGCTCTCAGAGGTGACTGAAAGAGTGCTTAAAAAATGGAATTGATATATACCTGAATTAAAAATAAGTACTGCTGTTAAACCTTAAGATTCATAAGTATTGTTTGTGGTGTCATAAAGAATGAGCCTGACCCAGTAAAACTAGGAATTTTCATCAAAGTCATAAAAATACTTCTAAATCAGTAAACATAATGCCCTCCGACTGCAATGACGTCGGGGTAGCGGTGCTGGAGCTTTCGAATATGGTCTGATAGCTCGTCTTTGCTGATCCTCTTCATCGCCCGATGCACGGTCAGTGTGGCGTCTTCGTGGCCTCCAAACTCGTTATTCTGGAGGAGGTACTTCAACTTCCGGAACAGGTATCGGGCGTAGAGGTTCAGGTCGGGTGAGTAGGGTCTCTGTTTCACCTGTTCAACGTCTCTCCGGTTAAGACACTCCCTGGTATCCTCGGCAGCATGAGGATGTGCGTTTTCCCACATTAAGAGACAATATTTCGGAGGAATCCTGTGCTGTTTGAGGTTGTTGAACCGATACCCAGCCGTAGAGAAACCTCAGTGGTAACCTGTCGAGTGGTCCTCCGAGGGTTATCCTCGATCAGGCGCTTCACAGCGGTGATAATCACCAATGACCTCGTCTCCCAGGATCTTCCTGATGACGTATTCTTTTCCAGATTAAAACTGCTACTATTAAAGTCCTTTCTCCATCTCTTGATGGTGGAAAGGTCAGGGCAGGAGTCAGGCAAGGTAGAAATAAGGGGGATCTCGTGGACTGTCTTGGCGAGCTTGATCCGGATTAAGAGGTAGGTGCGAAAGTTTTGTGTATCCATTTGCAGCGGCGAGTGGGGTAACAGATAGAAATGGTGCAAGGGTTGACTATTTATACTACTTGAGTGGCACCACATAGTCGCTTCCCACACAAAAATATGCGGTAAGAACACTCCCGTTGGAATTTTGGAGCTATCTTGTTTACATTTCGAGATAATGAACCTAGCTCATTCTTTATGACTCAGCCTAAAATAATACCAAGACTGACCCGCGGAAATAAAATAAAGAACTAGTCGTTACATTTCCCCCACTATCAATACATCCAAATAATATTGTTTATTTGGATATATGTGTAAAGCAGGTTTTATTTGATAATCATTATAATTTATAATTTCTTCAGTGGAGTTTTTTAAACATTAAATTGGCTATTTTATATAGATGAAACAATAAATATAGGACTCAAACTATTATATTCATACTTGGTATGTATAAATTATAACGAGTTAAGCAGACTTGTTCATTTATCGTTCATTTGTTGTCGTTCGCGAACGTCGTTCGTTGTTCGCGAACGATGAAGGACGAACGATAAGGAAAATTCCTTATCGTTCGTCGTTCATTTTTGGAGCCAAAAAAAGACAAAGATTTATAATTTTCATGGGACAAATTTCCTTTCTAGAAAAACGTCATCACTTTATTCAGAAATTTCTTAGTAAAAAAACGTCGTCAATTTTTTCCAAATTCTAAACGACAAACGAACGATGAACGACGAACGATTCAATTTAAATTAACGATGAACGACGAACGATAACTTTAGGCGAACGACAAACGAACGACGAACGACCATTTTTCGCGAACGTCAACAAGTCTGGAGTTAAGGGAGTGTGATAGCCGTGTGCGTTAAGGCGTGTTCAACTCTCAATGTTGGGGGCGCATGTTCGAATCCTCCCGATAGGGGATGGCCAATTTTGGTCTACTTCATTGATAAGATCCTATGTTGATGGACTAATTTTAATGCTAGTATGCTTACTTATATCCCTTCGGATGCAATTCTATCGAACCATATAGACAAAAAAAGCATAAACGAGCATGAATATTCTAAATACTCTGACAATAATAACACGAAATATGTATTAACGAAAATTACCTATAAGCTTCCAGCCTTCAAATTTAAAGTTTTGAAAAATAATGAAATTTAACATTCCAATACTCTTGAGCTTTTATTTATAGCTGCAATGAAATTCAATTAAAACCTCAAAGCTATGGGCTAAAAGTAATGCCAATTGGAAAGAAACAATTAAAAATTGTGAAATAGTTCAAAGTAATTCTGATCATTTAACTATAAAATTGGCTTCAGTTATCTTCTACAATAAAATTTGAGTTATCAAATGTCCAGGACATAGGATTTTCCAGGCAAACTAATAATATAATCTACAAGTATACTTTTCTGGGGACAAGCCCCATAAAAGGCATCTTCTATTTTACATACTGCATGGGTGGGAAGAACTTTAAAAAAAATATGAATGAACCCCTAATATTGAGCCTGGAGCCAAAAGTTTCCTTCGAGGAAGGAACTCTCTCTTGGCATAGCATCATTTATCAAAGCCCAACAATTATCTTGGTTATTTCCTTCTGCAAAAACATTATTTAAAAAAATATTTGCTATGTTCAAACAGTTTCACTTTAATATAAAGAATAAATTGCTTCTTATTTAGTCAATCTTATCATCGTGCTGAATTTCAGTGATTTCCCTTATTTATACAATAGGTCATTGATTATAATCCCAATATTTTCAAATGCATTTTTAAATCATGGAGATGCATCTTTTCGTTTTATTATAAAAGTAAAGCAGTGACGTCACAAATAGCAGGAATAAACTCTTTGATTTTTTTAAATGTATGCCAACAGGCCAATGACAGTATCAAACCTTTGTACACTTTAAGCATTTGCTTAAAACTGTTTAAAAGGGAAAATATGATTTCTCATTTTGTCTTTTTGAAATACAATCATATTACCATTTGCCAAACACTTTCTTTTGAAAATCAAAGGAACCCCCAATCCAATAAATGATTTGTCCTTTTATATAAGGTTATTCTTCAGGGCAGTAAATATGAACTACAATGTTCATTTATGTATTTTCGCAACTGCCCTGAATAGTTTTACTCTGTTTCTGTATATAATTTTAGTGTATTTTATTTTACACTGTATAAAATTTTGCAGTCAACCGAAAAAATGTTTTTAACCGAAAAAAAAAGGAACCCTGAATGCAGCCTATTGGCAAGAGCCAATAAGAAGCCTTACAATAAACTGTACAAGTGTATGATTACTTATAATATATACCTCTGAAATATTTGATATCTCAGTTCTTTGAGGGTTCTAATAATTTCCTTAAAAAGTTTTATGTTCTGAAATAATGAATCGATTCTATATTTGTTATAGAGTTGCAGAGTGACCTCGTTACTAAGGAATATTGATAAGAAGCAATACAAATGTAACGACTGTATGAGTGTATAATAAACAATCCAACCTTTTGAAGCATTTGACCTTAGCTGTTTGATATATAATGATGCTCCTCGATTTGTTTTTAATAAACAAACAACTTTATTATATTATAAAGTTAAAAAATATATGTGAACTCATTGGTTGAGTGCAATCTATAATATGAACCAATAAATACCATTAGAATTGACTGTAGGAGTGTTTAGTAGCTGCAAAAAAAAACCTGCATGAAACATAGTGCTTCTTGACTTTAAAATGTTCTATACATTAATATTCTATTGAATTTAAGGGAGTACCTTATTTCTAAAATAAAACTATTTTTGACTTAATCATTAAGGAAATTAAGAATACTTAATGCAGCCTATAGATAGGCAGATCAATAAAAATCCTTAAGATTATATATATATATATATATATATAATATACATTATATAGATAGATATATATTATATATCCTTATATGATCTTTAAATGTTTGTTTTTTAAAATTGTTTTTTAATTAATGATATATAGTTAAACCTATATTTTAGTGGTCTCCTGTGTATAGCAATTGCTCGTCCTTGGGAGCAACTCAAATTTTCATCTCAGATGATAGAAATAGTACTAAAACCTTCCTTCTATAGCGGACACCTGTCTCTAAAGGGTTTCCTGTGATGACTCTACTCAGTTTCTTTGAGGGTAGGATCCTAAAATATGAAATATCGAATCCTTGATTCAATCGAATATACGATCCTAGCTCCTCCCTGGGACACACAATCCCTTTAACCATATTCCATCAAGTATGTGAATTAAAAAGTGACCCTTAAAATTGAATGTTTTAATGTTTATTTATCATTTGTTATACCTCATACCCCTCTTGCTATTTTTCTCTATTCTTTTATATATGATGTATGTATCATTTTAAATAAATACCCCATTATTTGAAACCAATGAGCGTATTCACATATAATCACCATCAAATATCTTTAAGACATATCATTGGATCAATAGTTTTAAATTGTTATTAATTTGATTATATAGGATAAATTTATATTTATTCTAATATTTTTAGGGGAAATAGAGTGAACCAATTTTAAAACTACAATGTATTGATAGGAACCAATAAAACTACTAACATACTAAAAAAAAGCCAAAAAAAAACCTTTAAAAAACTTTGAATTTTTGGTACTAAATGTCTTTAAGATGTTCTTTAGATTACTTACTTGGCAAGTCTAAGGGATGATATATATATATATATATATCAAATAGATAACAAATAAATCATATTACAGCTTAAGAACACAAAGAAAGCCCTTATAATTGATTGTACAAATCTATGACATTAACCCATTTGATTTCAAGGGTTGATGGCTAATATATATATATATATATATATATTTTACAGTAGTTCTTGGGTATTTTATGTAAGATGGTGTGAGTTTGTAAATCAACAAATTGAGAAGCCTACCAACGATAGGAACTAACGATAATTGACCAGTCCTCTAAAAAAACAACTGAGACAATTTATCTTAACTGTATGAAGACCTAGGGTAATACATATATTTTAAAGTGTTCTGGGCCCATCAGGAGGGGGGAGGGAGAGATAGACAGAGAGAGTGTAGTTAGTACTTCTTTATGACTGTAGAAGAAGCAAGTTATTATCTCCGGGTTGAAGTCTCACCTTAGAGTCGTATATACATAGTAGGCATACCTATGAACTAGCAAAAGCAGCAGCCGAAATAAAAGAGAAGAAGAAGGAGGGGATAAAAATAAAATAATTCTCGAGTTGGCCTGCTTTTTTAGAACGTAGAATATCATCAAGAATTTTGATGTGTGTGTGTGTGTGCTTATGTTTCATTATTCAAGGTTAGTAGTGATGAGCCTAAGCAGGAGGGACAACTGCTTGGGCGGCGCATGTGGGGGCAAGGGATGCCCCGTCAACAACACTAGGCAAGCTGAGATGTTGTTGTTGTCTTAGGAGAGTGAGGGGGACTTTAAATCCACTAGGCGACCAAGGAACCCCAGATTATTGCCCTCTATGAATGGAAGAAGGGAAGACACGCGTGGAGAAGATACGTGCAGCAATGGATGCCATGGCAAAGCAGAACTTGGCCTTCCCCCCAGTAGTAGATGTGGTGGTTCTTGTTGTTGTTGAAGACTGTACTCAATAATAATAATGTAAACGTTTTTTCGATGTAGATAACTCATCTAACGGAATCATTAATGTACAACAATAAAGTTTTGACACAAAGAACCATGTTGTTGTTTTAATACAAACGTGGTTGATACAAGATAAATGTGTACATGATAGTACAGTCATCATATATCTTCTAAAGGTCTCATATATATATATATATTTCTGTTTTCATATGATTGGTTTAAAAATGACAGCTGGGGTTGGGTTCCATGTAATTAAGTTGTTTAGAGTGTTTGTTCCAAGAAAATACTGAGGCTTCGACTGTGAGAGGATAAAAACAAAGAAGACTATTTTCAAAATTCAAAGTTATGGACAATTATATAAAGGTTTTCTTTCCATTTTTTCTATATCCAAAATATAAGCTTTTGGAATGTATTATTTCGATATTCAACACTAAATATACATTATTTTGGATCCTCTTTGCAGTAGAATCATAATCTTGATCCCCTACATAGACCTTTACTCATTTTGTGCTTGAATTTCTTCTCTCTGATGTCCACTCTTATATGATTTGCAGCATAACCCAACTCATTTTTTATTATCCTCTTTTCTTTTCTTCTTCCAACCCAACACCTTTTTCTAGGGAATAATCATTCCCTATGTTGATTTAGGCCTAAGCAACATTCTCGCCCTTGAAACCTCCTCCTCCGTTCTCTGTCCCTACAATTAGTTCATCTCATTATCACCCAAGGTTATCTCTGGCAATCTTTCGAACTCCATTCTCACGGATGAGCAAATTGGTTATTCCCCCCGTTTTTTCTTTTTCTTCTTCAACACCCACTGCATATTACTTTATATCATATTCTTCATATTTTTCAATGTCAATCCCCTTAAGTCAACAACAACAACAACCAACCAAACGACGACCATCTCAGACAACTTCATGCAACACAAGTGCTCTTCATGACCTTTAATTGAAAGTCCTCCACAGTCTCTCAAGGTCATTGGAATAGTTCTTATTGCCATAAAAAGGCGTTTTGATTAAATATAACATCGGATACCCCAAAATATGTTTTAACTAGAGGACTCAGAGAGTGCAAACCTCCGCCGATCCCCACCAAATGAATCACTTGGTCTTTTTGTCATTTCCAACCCTCTACGCACTGTCCTTTAACTCTACATACTGCTCCTTTATTGTTTACACTCTAGAGGTACATGGAAAGAAAAAGAAACTGACGTCATCAAAGAGGAGAGCACAGCACAGCGACATCTATTGGCAGAGTAGGCTAACTTGAAATATTTATTAGTATTTAGCTCATTTGGATCTTAAAGAAGCACTCAGAAATGCCTAAATTTATTCACTTGTTCCTTTTGGCATTTCCAACAACTCCACAAAGTTTCATCCGAATCCGTTCCGCACTTTTTGAGTTATCCTGCTGACAAACAAACCAACAACAAACAAACCAACGCCAGTGAAAACAATACCTCCTTCGGCGGAGGTAATAAGTCACAAAGAAAGTTGACATGAAAAAGAAGTGGGACAACTTTATAAGGATTCAATTGATTTGTCAACCAAACCTTTCCTCTATTTTATAATTACTATAAACAATGAATCATATAAGAATAATAATGTCAGACATTCGTTCCAGCTTTTTGACAGAGCTTAATGTAAATTTATGGTACTAAAGCATGCAAAGAAAGTTCCGAGGGGAAAAGAAACGAAGAAAATCTTTTTGAATCACTATATATTCAACTAAACCTTCCCTCCATATTTTAACTAAGATCTACTTGGATCATTTGTGAGATTGCTTAATTGCTTTTGGTTGTTGGGAATCAAGGTAGATTAAGGATGAAAAAAAGTATCCAGAGAAAGGAGTTTGGGAAAGAAGCAGCGGGATAACTCTATTAAATTCTGAAAACTTCCTCGTCATATTTGGACTGTTTTCCCTTAGTGTTGAAATATCAATTTTTGGTATGGCGGCAATAAATAATGTAAAAAATAATACAAAACTAAAATAAATATATGTATTTTAAGGGCTTTTTGATCGATTCAATTGCATCCTCGTAGAATAATAATATACTATAATCAGTCAATTGAAAGCATAATGTTTTTTTTTGATAAGGTTGATGAAAACACCTTTTTCGCTCGAGAAACTTAGCATTAAACAATGAGCTAATGAATTTGTTATTGGATTCAAACCATTGTTGGCCTATCAAAAATAAATAAAATCATTTGTTTCCTTTGGGACTTGGATGTTATTGACAACATACACATTGTAATATAACTATTAGGAGGATATTTGTGATTAAGACCAACACGACGTCATGCCTGAAAGTAGGGGATCCTTTTTTTTATCTCTAGCTTCACATCTTGCTTCTTTTGCGTGCCAATATGATACAAATATTATTGATTGTTCTGATAATAATATATTTACTATCGTATATATATATCATACTAAAGAGACTCATATATATATATATATATATATATATATATATATATATGTGTGTGTCTATTATATATATATATAATAGAAAGTATATATATATACATACATATTAGGGTGATTGTTATTTCACGTTTTTCAGATTTGAGAGTCGGGCTCCCCCTATGATTTTACTTTAGTGCATAGAGATCATCTTGTGAAAGTTTGAACGAAATCGAATAATGGGAAGTACCCGCTCAACGGGCCCAAAAGTTATGTAGTAAACTTATGTAGTATTTTTTTTTCACCATTCGATCGTGTCTAATGTCCTTAATTTTAATGCTATTTTCAAACAATTTGCCGCAAAATGTAGGTATGCTTGCAAGGATTCCAATTAGTTTTTATTTTTAATGTACATTCAAAATTCAACGAGAAAACTAAGTTTTGAAATAGTCATTTTTATGGAAAATACCCCAAAAAGGAACATTTTAAAACTTATTATCTCGTTTGATTTATATGTACATGAAAAATAACCCTGATTTGGAATCCTTGCAAGCATACCTACATTTGCAGCAAATCGTTTGAAAATAGCGTTGAAGTTAAGGAGACTAGGGGCAATCGAATTTCGAAAAAAAAATGCTTCATAAGTTTACTACATAACTTTTGGGCCCGTTGAGCGGGTACTTCCCATTATTTCGATTTCGTTCAAACTTTCACAAGATAATCTCTATGCACTAAAGTAAAATTCTAGGGGGAGCCCGACTCTCAAATCCGAAAAACGTGAAATAAGAATCACCCTAATACATATATTATTATATATATACTGACTTCTCTAAGTCACATATACAAGAAACATTAGAGATATTAAACGGTTCGAAACAACTGGATTACCCTGCATAACTTAAAGCTTGCATCGTCTTCTGATGTTGCTCATGTGGTCTCAATTACCATATTTAACATAACTATCAATTTCCACTTTCATCTCATTGTGTCAAGCGGTACAACTAATAATCATTCACTTATACTTGACTAAGTTAAAAAATCAGATAACTTGCAACACCCGAAATATTTAAATGTTAATAAAATATTAAAAGCACAAATCAATAATTATTTAAACATGCATTTATAAAGAGGTGGCAAATAAAGTTTTTTTTTACACATTTATCTATACATCTGAATGAAGGATATAACATGGTTGCCAATTGTGACCATGTGGGTTTTTATTCAACAATCCATAAAAGAATATACAAGCACAAATATGTAAATGTATATAAAATGATGTTAATGTGTAAAAAAAACATGATTAAACATTTCTGTTTGATTAATTTTATAAAATAACAATTATCTTAAAAGATTAAGAGTGGTTTAGTTAATAGTTGTCTATTAATGGAGTAAGCCAAGGGCTCCATATTGAAAGGAACTCTAATGACAACCTAATGTAATCATTGGGAGAGAGGGGAAAAGTCAATATCGTCTGAGTATAATCAAGAGTAGCCATAATACTAATATTATACACCTTTAAATAGTTTATATGAGATCCAAGGGAAGTTTCACCTAGAAAGAGAGAGAGAGATGAATCCTAATGAATTAAAAGCAATATACTCCAACCGAGACACAGATAAGACAAAAGAACCTAAACATAGAAGTCTCATTAAACTGTGGATAAATTGTAGGAATTGGATGCCATTAACGGGGAATTCCAATTTGGTAATATTTGCTAAGCATTCAAGAGGTTGAACGTCGTTGTGTGGTGTGCTTTTTTTTTTGCTAACTCATGCTTTTAACAAAAACGAACAAAGAGGCAAAATCTTTGCTTATCCATTCTTACAAAAAAAGTCTTGAAGAGGGACTTATTCATGAGCTATAAAAAAGGGTTGGATGCTTAAAATAACTATAAAAATGCGTTCAATGACATAACTGTACAATGTACATATACATATATTAACGCTGGTACTCAAATTTTGGAATCTCCGTTGGTCAAAAAATGGATGTTAAGTATGAAAGAAATAGCAAAATTAAGTTTAAACATCATTTGATAATGATTTTTATACCAATATAGAACCCAGTTCTTTCCATAAAAGTGGAAGGTCTTAATTTAATCTATAAAGTATCTAGATAAAGTAAGTTGAAACCTATTACAAATTAAATAAATTAAAAAGTACTATAGATTTCCATGAAGCCTTCGATTTCAAAGTATACATTTAATAAATTAATACGTTGGAATAAAAGTTATACGTTCACCATGCGATATTCAATTATTAGCTTTTTGAACTTTTATTTTAACCTAATTTCTAACTACTTTCGTCATCGTCATTTTATCCTACATCAGTGAGGTTTGGTGATTATCATGTTCAAAATATGGTTCCTATATAATATATAATTTCAGTTCTTAAAATTCTAAAGTAATTGCGCTAAAAACATAAATAGGCATGTAGTCCAAAATTAATACTTTGGAGAAGAACGACAACAATTAAACATAGAATAAAAATTATTCAAACATAAATGCACAATACATACTTTAAAAAACGCTTCTCCATATTTTAAATAATAAATCACTTTATGCCCCGGCCATGGCACCTTAAAATGGTATTTTCCAATTCTAACGATGAAATTAATGGGCTGACTGATTTATTTGTCAATTTATTAAAACTTCCTGAAACATGGAGGCAAAGAATACACAGTCCTTAGTTGGAATCCATGACGGGAGAACATTCACCAGCCAACTTCAAATCTCTAACAATTGCATTATCTTTTCGGAGCATTGCAAGGATTGCAGTAGATTATACAGTGACACCTTACATGCCTTCGTGGATTGCCAGGCTGTCTCTATGTTGAAGAAATTCGTTTCTTAAACGTCAGAGGTGTGGATAGTTGTGGGCAGGGATACATAAAGGCAATTGTGCTTTTGGACTTCAAAAAAATACGTCGTTCCAATAACTCCAAGGCTATAGATTACGCCTTGTTGAACGCCAAAGCAAGGATTGCCAGTTCTTTAACAAACGGGAGTGCGTGAAGCCAACGGACCTAAGAGCAATTTTGGTATCAGCTGCAGCCAGATATGCTGCATTTTCTCTCAAAATTCCGTCTGTTCGCAACGATTCGTGGACCATTGCTTCAGAGGAGATCAAGTTTTTCCCCTCAAGTTCACTATCTCATTTAAAGATTTACGTCGCATTCTTAAAACTTCAAAATATGTTTTATAATAATTGATTATCGTTTTAAAGTATATTCTGTGCTTTTTATAGTATTTTATTATTTGATTATGTTCAATCATTGTTAAAATTGGTGTTGTTCTTCCCCGAAGTAATAACTTTAGACTACAATGTCTATTTATGTTTTGTTTTTAACGTAATTACTTTGGAATTTTTTAGAACTGAAAATATAAAAAAAAATAATAAATCACTTTGAATATTTCAAAACACGACGTAAAATCTTTAAATGAGATAAGAACTTGATGGGAAGTATCGGACCTCCTCTGAAGCAAAGGTCCACGAATCGTTTCGAAGAGAAGGAATTTCAGGGAAAATGCAGTGTATCAGCTCCTATCATCTGCTTTGTTGAATATCTTTCTTTCATATTTTAAATAAGTCTATTGTGCTTCAGTTAATATATAGATCGGCGGTCTACCCATAAAGTAAAAACATTATTCGATTCCGTGAACCAATAGTGCTACATTAATAGAGGGGAGTATATCTCCTTTTATGCCTCTGCTACCGCCCCAATAGTTCAAAACTTTTGCATCCTTTTGATATGGATATATCCATTTAAAATCCTTATAACAACGCATCGGGTCAGTAAGGCTTTATTGGTATACACATAGGATTTGTTAGGGTTTCATGAGTGTATCCAAAGTGACGTCAGATGACGCCGCCCCTACAGATGACCCAGAATGGAGTCACTGAGTAATCCAGAGCCTGGATATTATGTGGTGTCACCGTACGTAGAAAGACCAACATATTCAAATTATTTTCAGTAGAAAAATAAATCAGCAGATTATTTCCTAATATATAATAATTTACTATTAACTTAAATTAACAGGCATCTTTACAAGATGGGAAAGGCCATAACTCCAATATGCCGACTCTGCGAAGAGGAAGAAGAAACTCCGTATCATCTCATTTTTGGTTGTCCGCCATTAAGACAAAAAATGATGGCACTTGAGGGAGATCGAGGAGTAACGTTTATCCCTCGAGGATTTTATTTTTAAATCATTTAAATGCTTAAAAATATCTGAATTACTATTTTATATAAGATAGCTCTTAGAGAGTATCACTACCTGCTGATACCGGATTAAGTTCCGGTGAAGTGGGTCCAATCTAGGAGCTAAACAAACAAACAAACTAATATTAAGATGAAACAAATGTATCTCATATTTATCATGCGATATTTAAAGCTGCTTTCCAAGCAATAAAAAGTTTTTATCACAATGATACCAAAAACTTGTACAATACGCTCACGTGCTTTCTCTAAGTTAGTTAAAAAAACAATAAGGCACATGATATTTGCTTATGCTTCCATGAATAGATTAAAATAGGTTATTCAACCAAAGGGAACACATGTAGACTAATAAAGAGCCCAAAGGGAGTGATTAGCAAGTATTTAGTTATTTTTGATCAAGAAACATCAAATCATAAGCTATATTGGGAAGGACTGGTTCTTGATGATTTAGAAGGTTAACATAGTTGTACCTATTTATGTAATCAAAAGTGATATTTTTGTCCAATTCTAAAGGTCATCAACCTTTAAAAAACTTATCTTTCGTACAAATAAAGACGATTCCTCAAATATTTAAAAGCTAAGATTCTCTTTGGTATTTATAATCTTAACTAGATATCTCTTCCGAGTCACAAAACATTGAATTGGCCATATACATTATCAAATCTCTAATAGCATAAAAATTACAACCAAAAGTACATTTTGAAAAAAATATATATAAGACCTATCCTCATTGGTGCTGCAGCTGCCGCTCTGTATTTGAGGTCAAAATTCCTGAGTGTCAACATGAAAATGGGTCACAGACCTCATAGATTTTATCATAACAGCTCGAAATTCTATTGCGAAGAACATCCGATAGGATATATATCCATTTATAATTAGTCTATATCTTATAATGTAGACTATTCTATTCGCACTACATTATTTTGTGAAATAATAAATATTCCATTTATTTTTTTTGTTTCAATGTTTTATCTGTACAAATATTTTAAATACAATGTTCATGATGTTCATTTAATTTATTACAGTTATTTGATTTATTTATATATATTTTAATTATTTTTCTTTTACACTGTTTTTATATACATATATAAGAATAAAATGATTGAACAAATAAAAAACCCGTTTAAAAAAATTATTTCATGACTGATAAAGAACAGAAAAAGGATAGACGCCATAATTGTTGCAGTATTTACATTTTTTCTGCTAATTTTTATATACCCTACATGATATAGTATTACCATGTTGATGCATCAAAAGAATTTAATAATATATTTAAAAGGAAGGTGGTTATAATACATATTTAATAGGTACTCGTATTGTACATCAAGTTATTTGTAAAAAAATCATGATTTCCTTTCCTAAAATATGTCAAGCCTTTTAACCAAAATATTTTTTAAAAACAAGAAACTAAATTATTATATCATAAACGAAGTAATGCCCAGTATTTATGTTCATAATACATCCCTGTTTCATGAATCATGTCTTGTAAACATTATATTTCTCACGCCTAGAGTCTGCTGCCCAAATGCCACTTTAGCATTTGTTTTGCATCAATAACTACATAAATATGCTGCCCACCACCGAATTGCACAATTTCACTCCTCCCCAAATAGTTTCATTATTTCGTGAAACACTACTTTAAAAAGAAAATAATGCAAGTAATATTGAAAACTGATTTATGGGGTTTGACCTTCACAACTTAGGGGTCATTATGTATATTTTCAGACAGTAAGTTTCAAAGGAGTGGCCTCCATTATTTGTAGGACTCCTGTATTGTTATTGAGTGTTATTGAGCTAATAATAAGACAACTTTTGAAGGGTAATTTGATATTTTATAGGATACAATATATGTTATCAAATCTTAAAAAGAATAAAAATAGAAGCTGAGACTCGGTACCGCCGATTCGGTCTTCGGTAGGTTTGATTATATATCTACCGAATACCGATCGGTGCGGAAGATAAGAAAGCAAGATAAATGTATTCATATATATGCTCTATTACATCTTCATATGCATTTAGTATCGGACAATTTATAAAAAAGATTACATAATTTGTTATAATTTATAAAGATTATTTGAATTAAATACATGTTTTTTATATAAATCATATATTCACTCGGATTTGGAAGGAAATGGAAGGCAATAGCCTACACAAATTATTCCCTTAACTGTCTTTTGTTATACGTTGTCCGATATTAAATGCGCTTTCAGCCCCGGAGTTGTTTATTTATTTGTAAAGTTCAACTTCTTCACACCCAGGTAACAACGCTTCCAGTTCTAAATACCGATTTACATTCGGTAGTCGCAGCTCTGGATACTATTGAATGGCATTTAATCATGAATAGAAGCTGGACAATTGAACTTCAATGCCCCATGATGTTTTGATTTAAAATGTATGTTTTTTGAACAAGAAATAGTCAATGAAAAGCTTAATCTAAACGAATGAACAACTAAAGTACAAAGCGAGACAAGCTATCGGAGTGTGATTAGAAAAACCCTAAGCAATCAGAGGCAATTTCTGTTTTCAAGCAATGAATAATATACACATTTCAATGTGTTTGAATCCATTTTATCCGACTTTCACAATAAAAAAGGTCCCAACCCATATTGTTACCATTACCAGTTTATGAATCCATGGTCTTTCTATATTTTTAAAATAGCACCGGTTAGCAAAAAAAACATAACTCAAGGAAAATATTATTTAAAATTCACACCTGACAATATGACCTATGCGCCTATACATCTTGATTCAAACTATAAATGCATGTATAAAAATGTAAGAACCAAACATTTTAATATCTGAATATAAATCAACATCAAAATAAAATACATTATATTCAAAAAAGAGTATAATTTTAAATTAATGATATAAAATCAATATTTGATTATGGTACGTATTTTAACAATAAAATGTAGCCATTGTTTAAAAAACCCACATGCGCAATAGTTTTACTTATACCTCCGCCGAAGGAGGTATTGTTTTCACTGGCGTTGGTTTTGTTGGTCGGTTGGTTTGTTTGTCAGCAGGATAACTCTAAAAGTACAGAAACGGATTCGGATGAAACTTTGTGGAGTTGTTGAAAATGCCAAAAAAAACAAGTGTTAATTTTTGGCATCCTAAGTGCAGAATTAAGATGCAAAATGAGCTAAATACTAATAAATATTTCAAGTTAGCCTACTCTCCCCAATAGATGTCGCTGTGCTGTGAAATCGGGTGCCGGGAGCGTCTTCCTCTCGGAATTTCCGTTGAGGGGAACCCTCCCCGTCCCTACTCCGCCCCAGTCGTGAAAAATTCCGCCTCGTTTAATAATGTATTTTCAAATTTATGCAGGGAACGGCTTTTTGTAAACCCAAATGCTCCCATTGGCCCAAACACAATCTGAACATATTTAAAAAAGTATAATCTTTAGCAACTAGTACAAGCTACAAATAATGCATATAAATATAGTTTACGGACTCCTTAACCAAGTTTTAGTTTACACGGACTGAGATATTGCCAAAAGGATACTAAAGCACACACAAACAATTTAAGATGGGAAGGAAAATTTCGATATTTATAATGATGGGGAATAGATGAGGCAATTATAATTGTATGAGACGGCGACTAAGTATTTGAATGCCTATCAACATTTTCTGCTTTCTCCAGCCTAGAAGCCGTCGTCGCTGAATGCTGTAGGAACTTGTTGTCAGAACTCATGACTTGTTTTGGGGGTGTATAAGGCAGAGTAAGAGTCATTTTCAAGGAACTTAATTTCCAAGGGACATTTGAAAATGCATTTAGATGTTTATACAATAGGAGTGTTAGAGATTAATAGAAGTGCTTATGAGAAAGCACTTATAATATAACTGAATATTGAGTGTAGTTAATTTGAGGGAGTATATATGTAACGAAAATCGCCAATGGAACTCCTATCCAGGAAGTATATTTACTCATATTGTTCATAAGAAAAAGTCATTATTTATTTTAATACTTTTTAACAAAATATATAAGCAGTTAAACCTCAATTAGCGTCACCTCTCCACACAGCCACTTGCCTCTAGCATTCACCCATAAAAAATAAGTATTATAAGCTTCTGTTTTTAACGACCACCTGCCTATATCGACTACTTTAAGATCCCCTTGCATGATCACTAGGAAGATTCCTCTGTATATTTGAATAAAAAACAATCAAATGAGTTATTAAATGTTTTTTTAGTCTTTAAAACTTTTTGGAAATCGTATTAAATCTGATACATCTAACTAAATGCCCAAAAAAGAACATTACTATTATTAAAATATGGAAAGCGATAGGATTATTTGTTTATAGATTTTTTCTAGGTATTCATTTAGCTCTGTATAATAATTCTTAGACCAATGGGGGTCAAGAAGCCTATTACTTCCCTTTCCGTTCACTTATAAGAAAAACTTATACAAAGTTTATTGTATTAATACCATTAGTTTGTTGTATATTTGTTTTGAGTTTTAATGGTTATTTTCATTGATCTTTTTGTATTTGTTTGCTTATAAATGACTTTTAAAATTAAAGCTTTATTATGTTATACGAATATATTAAAAATCCTTTTATATGTATTTATTAAAATTAACTATACAAATAAGACATTACAATCCCCTATAGAATATATATATATATATATAATAACGAATACAAGTACAATTAAGTTCCCTTCATTCGCCTTGTTGTTTGAGAGACCATCAAACACAGAAAAAATCGATGTCTTTGTCTTTACTTATCATAAGAATATATGGCATACTTTCATACAGAATGATGACTTATTTTGTATATAGACATGATGTATGAACAATAAAGAAAGACTAGCTTCAAAAGTTCTAATAAGTTTCCTGCTATACATCAATATATGTCATCTTTCTGACTGATAAGTAAATTCTCAGCTCATATTTCCTAATCTCAATTATCTGTTAGTCAACATATTTTTCAAATGCCAAAGTGGTTTGACAGAATTGTATCCAGTGCAAGATTATTTTGCAAACTAATTTCAATCTTCATATACCGTATTATTTTAATGAATAAGTGAAACGTTTAAAAATGTTTTTGATGTAAAAAAACAGGTATATATATATATATGCTGTATTATTACTTTTATAGCATATATATATATATTATATA
>CP045898.1:23914181-23935063 GCA_013387185.1 Caligus rogercresseyi
CTCCACTTTTTCAATTACTATTCTAGCCCATTCTGTGGTTTGGTGACAATTTAGAGACCCTCTCTGGAATGAAACTTTTTGAACTTTTTGTGGAAGAACATCCACCAGCTACATATAAACAAAATATATTGTTTTCGCATGACAAGCCAAGATGTTTCGCGGTTGCTGTTGGGATCAAAGAATATTAGGTCCGGAGTCTAGCAAAGCCCCTGACTTTTTTGAGAAGCAGGGCTCAATAGATATCAGATACTGTGGACTGCCACGGAGTACGTGATGGCTTTATCATTGATGGTTAAGTCTAAGGAGCGAGTCATACTCTCCAAACTATGCCCCTCTTCTGTGAAAAATAAGTATATATATATATTATGGCTCCACAAAGGCAACTTTCGAATTGCATTTTTGAGCAACTATAAAGGAGCCTTATTCCTGCTTCGAAAACGTTCAAAATAATGAAATAGGATCAGGTTTGAGTTCATTCTGAGACCCTTGGAGCACGTAGACGCTTTCAGAAGTCGTCACTGAATCTGACGTTACCGACCTGTCGGGTATATTTATTTTTACATTTAACAACAGACAGATCAAGTTTAAATATTTGAATGTTTAGATGCGATCAAAATTGCACAAATAAGTACTGTTTTTTGATACTCTCCTCATGAAACAAATCGCAATACACTCCCTTCTGCTCAGTATTATATTTGATATTTGATATAAGCACAATTTATATCTCTATGAGTACAGCTTCTACATCGTAAAGTTCTATATATAGATATATATCGAATCGCTCTCACTATAAATTTTAGTAGGTAGGAATATTATTGAACTATAACTACTTGTATTAGCTTTTATTGCCGATTTGTTGAAAGTATATAATAATTGACTATTTTGATTGGTCGCTCCATGTCACTTTTTTGGAATTAAATAAAACAAAAAGATAATAGTCGAATCGCAACAATTAACCAGAGCTTTATATGGAATATATACATTGTAAAAAATCGTCCAACTTATTTATTGATATTCATTATTACTAAATTATATATATTTAATGATTCCAAATATTATAATCATTCAATCTAACAACCTTTGCTTTATCATGTATCAAACTGTTTCCTTTCTCTCAAGCCATACATGTATTTTAATAGGCCAAGGGATCATTGAATGAAGAGCTTTCTGTTGCTCCTAGAAACAAATAACACCCGTGTGGCATTTTTCAGCTTTGACCAAACTATCCCTTAATTCTCTCAATAATATTTACTTTATATTGCCATACATTTTTATTGAGGTTATTAAAACTGTTCATTATGTATCTCAAAATTAACTTCAATCATATTTCTAGATATTATTTGCAGCAAGATATAATTCCAAGATACTTCCTCCCTCTGGCGGAGTTAAAAAAAATTATTCACTAGCATATCAGGATAAAGCTTAAACACAATTACGTTTTATTCTGATTATATTGCGCAACTCTTGATAAAGCCACATAATCCCTGTTGAAGGTCTGCACAAAATCCAATCACAAGGTCTTTAGAGAAGTATCATATGATATAATTTTGTCAATATTTACATAAATATGTTCATCATACATCCCAAAATATTATTTTTTTGCAAGAGATATATGTACTATTAAAGAAATATTGTGACACATATTTATGCTGGCTTCTATATTGTACAATGCCTGTTTTGTTGATCTTACAATATATATTTCTGTTTTGTATATGCCAACTGCTCTACATGGAAAAGGTTTTCGTAATACCTCAATATTTGGTTTTTGTGGATTCATAAACGTTCAAGGATTACGCTATTACTTCCAATTAAATTCACTCCAACTTTTCCTTTTATCGTGAACATCTGCATATTTACATATATGTATATTGTAAATCCATAATGACTTATGTCAAATATACTATAATCAAAGGAAATTAGAAACTTGTTATCCATTACATATTTATCAAAAAATAGTTGAAATTAATATTCCTTTGGATCAAGCAGGAAAAAAGTCCCGAGCAAAGCGGGCCTCATGGAACTACGCCATCGACTTGGTGATTTCAGTTGGCTGAACTCTACATATTTTAGCCATCTAAGAAAATTGTTAAACAGTTTTTTACTATTACAACCGAAAGTTTTAGATTATTGTTGTTTTTTGTTAAATGTTATTTTATATTATGTCTTGTAACGTGTCAACAAAATTTAGTATATATATTGTGAAACTTTTTAACGCTTTGTTGTGTCTTATTGTAGCTAGGTCTTCTGGTAGTAGTCTAATTTTAAACTATAATGTTATTTATGTATTATTTTTATACACAATTCTACTGCCTTTTTTTACTTTTATCTTCTGTTACAAATGAATAAAGACCTATTAAAAAAGTCCACTTCAATAGACTTAAAAATATTTATAATCTCATCAATATTGTATATCAACAGCAACTATTATAGTCGATAGGAGATGGATTTTACTTTACAAAAACAAATATATCCCCTGTGTTCTTTGCTTTAGTAAGTATGTATCTTATAAATCGTATAATTTGTCAATTCTATTAAAAATATTAGTGATTCTATTCAGAGCTTGTGTTTGATAGAACAAATCTGCCTTCGATATTCGGCAGTTATTATTTAGGGAGATGTACCATTCATATTGGAAATAAATATTCTAAAAAAGTTCAAATATGCAAGAACTCAATATAAAAGTCTACCCTTATCGGCTGACGTACATACTATTATCGGTAGCAGTATTCTGTAGTTGTCAGCAATTTTAAATGTTTATTTATGTATTTTTTACGCAATTCTACCTACTATTTTATTATTGTATTTTATGTATATTCTATGAATTACAATTTTAAATAAAGACTTTATAAAAAATGAACTAATCTATCATTGGTAGTATAGATTTAACGAATCACTCGGTAAAGCCAAGCTCTGGTTAGATTATTATTAATACGTATCAAATCTTTTATTCACTGGTGCTAAAACACTTTATTTTAATGAAGTCAATTATTTTTATAGCTACTTTTTATGAAGAACTATGAAGAAGAAATGAAAAAAAAATAACATTAATGTTCATAATTTTTTGTTATAAATGTAATAAACAAAGGAAATAATATTTTCTTTAAAAGACATGGTAAAAATAATTATCCCTTTCTTTTTAAACTGACTTATTCTTGAATCATTGTCTTTATAACAGTCGGCAATCAAATTTGTGTACAAAAAAGCTGCAGCAGAGTTTGTTTAGGTCCTAGATCAGCTCCACCAGACCAGAACTTAATCTGGTATGAGCCGGTCGTGAACTGTCTAGGAACTACTATTTTATTTTTAAACTAATTAGATTTGGACAAATAATTAAAAGAAATATCTCCAGCGTCTTCTTCCTCTCTCTGGTTTCCAATGCAAATTCTTCCATTCCAATCCGGACAATTGTAGATTAGATAAATTGGAGCTTCATCTTCCTCCTCGCAGAGACGGCAAGTTTCCGACCTTCCCATTCAGTGAAGATGTCCATTAAAGTTAATGTGGCCATGGAGACAATTCGGGTCATAGAAGAAGCCCTCCTCCCATAATAATGGTACATGTTCTTCTCAAGATGGGGCTCGGAAATGAATTATATTACAACAGCATTATAATACACACTGAAATCTAGTGGTATACACTATCTCTTATTAATATTTTTGTGTATACAATCAACGAGCTTTATAGAATCTTCGTGAACATTACAAATAATAAGAAGGAAGGAAGCCATTTTGATGGTTTGACGAACGCATTAGTTCTTATAACCTACCAAAAATAAAGAGTAAAAATACTCGTCTTATCACTGATGGACGCCATTTTAAGTCGCTTAATGATGTAATATATGTTATGGGAGTCGATGAAAGAACGAAGTGAAGGAAAGAATAGGACTTATTATCCTTTGAGAGGCCACAGTCTAAATACCAAATCTTAATGAAAAAAGGGCGAAAAGACAATAGCAACGATGATTTTTTTATATTCCCAAGACAGTAGTTAATGGGTTCATCACCAAATGAGGCAGCCATTTTAAGTAGCACAGTGTCATCAAAGAGCTCTTCAAATTTAGATAATTTGATTCATCTATTGAGTATCCAGTTATTATTCTATAGGTTGATGGTTTTTATAAATACAACATCTAAAGAAATTAAAAAAAATAGAAATTGCACAGGCAAGAAGATGAGTAAAAGGAATAAACACTTAAAAATAAATAAATGAAATATTTTAACACGGGATTGTTTGTTTGTAGTGTTGAACCTGCTGTAATACTAAATTTTATAAATTTAACTGAAACTGAGTCATTACAATTAATGTGTGTGTTTACGTTGATAGGTTTTTTTTTAACTTCGCCATATTTGTTTTTGTTTATTTGACAGCTGCGTTCATAAATAATTTTAGTTTTATTATGGAGCAATACACAAATAATAATTACGATTTATAACAAATGAGTGAGTCCAAACTTCAAAAGTATTAACGCCAATTTATGGCCATCGTAATCGACACGCTCAAAATCAACAAATCAGCGGGTGTTTTAATTGAGTCCACATACTTTATGTTTCTGTGTCAGTGCAATAAAGAAATATACGAAGTGTAAGTAATATTGCAAGCGCATAAACTCAAGATGACCCAGATTTTTCTCTTTTGTTCCCAATCTTTGGGCATCTCTGCGACATCGTTGAGGCGAATTAACATACACCCGTATTAGATCAACTTGATACAAGAAGTGAAGTCGCTTGATCAGTTCAAGCGACTGACATTCGCAAATGGGCTCAAGGAAAATTCTAAAATGAACCTAATTTTTCATGAAAACTGATTTTTTGGCCTGATTGACGGACTTGAACTACATGTGATATCAACACACTATACATACATCAAATGCTACCATAGAATATTAAAGAGAAAATTTGGTGAACTTGTTATATCTAGAAATGGATCAATGAATTGGCCGCTTTGCTTGTGCAATTTAACGTCTCTAGAATAATTTATTGGTGGTCAAATGAAAATCAAAGTCTACACCAATAACCCGTTGACGTTGGAAGAGCTCAAAGCAATTTTATTGACCACGAGAAAAAATGTATTTCACCGGAATTGCTGCAGTTTCAGCCATTGTAAGTGGAAAAATTGGTTTCAAGGAGTAGATTTTGTAAAATTGTGCACGTGGTGTTTATTCAAGCGATATCAAATTTAATTCACAAATATAGTAGCAAATAAAGAAATCTTTCATATAATAAACCGTGTTCCTTTTAATAAAAAAAATGTGAGCGCTCTTAAAAACAGCCTTAAAACAATATCAGCCGTTGGTCAAGGTGTTTCATCCATAGAGATACAAAGATATAGAAAGCTTATTCCCTTCATCTGTATTTTTGTGTCCAATATAAACAAAGTAATTTGACCTACGTCATCGCAAGCTGATGATAGAGATAGAATCTATCTCTATGATCAGCTACGATGACGTAGGTACAAATTACTTTGTTTATTTTGAACACACATAATACAGCTGAACGTTGTTTCACTGCTATTGAGGGAATCAGCTCTCTATATCTTTATATCTCTATGGTTTCATCACTTCAGAAATAGTGACACTTCTTATCAAGGGAGTTATCTATCCCCCATGGATTGTCTGCCCAAATGACTTTGAAAAGTAAGTCGAATATATTGAGTATTTAATGTCCCTTATCAAGTAAATGCTCCTTCTATTACTATTAAGCATGTCTACAATATGAGATTTATTCTGCGCAATAAACAATGAACAAATATATGAATGCAGGGTCGCTTGAAGGCTGCGTATAGCACGAAGAAGTCAAAACATATGTGCAGTATGTAGCAATTGCGATGCAAAAGAAATATTTAAATAATTGAAGGTTAGAGAAATACATGGGACTGCAAACAATGTATGTATGTATGTATGTATGTAGAAAAGGTTAGTACAGACATTTGAATAGAAAACAAGAGTGGACTATACTAATGTAGGAGGCTTTAAAGATACGAAATAGGGATGTAAAAAGTTAATCAACTAACGATTAATAATCGACAAGATTTTAAACGATTAAGTTTGTTAGCTGCAATTAATCGACAGATCGCGCCCTCTATTTGAAGTTAATGAAACTTCAACATCTTTACCGGTTTTTAAATCCGTTCTTGTTTTCAATAATCTCATAAGTTCTTTCTTTGAAAACACTCCCACGTTTGGACGTGGAAACATACAAAGAGACGTCATTGGAATAAGATTTAGTATTGCAAGCATAGATATATATTTTTTTATCTCTATGATTGAAAGTCGACAAATTAGAAAAAAAACTTCTTAAGAGAATCAGAAACCAGTGACGTCAAAGATTTTTCATATAAAAATAAAGATGCACTTACCCACCTCAAATCCACAAGATAAACTGGTTCCTTAATCGTGGCGCTGTTAACGATTAATCGATTAAAAGTCGACTTAATGAAACAACTAATAATTAATCTATTAATCGATGACTTGCATCCCTAATATGAAACATCCAATATATATATATATATATATATATTCACAAAAAAGTCTGCTTTTGAAGGCACATAATAATTTCCTTTTTTTATATCTGAAGCAATACCAATTTTTTGACAAAAATGTCATTATAGGCTGATTTTGGAACAACAATACTTTAATACCCATATTATACGCATAGCCTACATTAATAATGGGATTTGCATTTAGATATAAACACTATGAAGTGTAATTTTAAATTTAAGAACTTGATACTAAGGGATGCAATCTTGTATTTTAGTAATGATAATAAATAATCTTATCAAAACAGCTTTGTAACACCTAGTATATTTCGAACCCCATATAAATAATTATATAATATATGTGTCAAATATATATAAAAAAACTAAAAGAATTGATAAACCGGAACACACAAAAAAATTACGTTAAAAATAGTGATAAAAAAGTCACTTTGTGAAACTTTACGCCATTTCATGATATTCTTGCTATTGCTACGGGGGTTTCATACCTTAAAAAAGTCCTATAAGACTGGCATTTAGGGATGTATCAAAAAAGGTGTCATAGTCTGTGGGTCGGTCATTAAATTATTCTTCCAAGCCAGATTATCATTGATTGAGCCACCACACATTGATTTGGCCTCGTGAGGATCGTCCTGTCCGAGTGGATTTTGCAACAACTTAAAACGATTTTCGTTGTATACTTAAAAACAGTTATATTGTTGCTTGAAAATATTGTAGGATATTATCATCGAATGCTCACGTTATATATATGTATCATTTTTAAGCGTGATTACATATTAGCTATTGTTAATTTAACCATATCAAAATGCCATTAAGGTTTTCAAATGGTATGATGTATTCTCTTCTCTACTTTTATCTTCTTCATGACCACGATTTCAATTACTTTTCTGTAAAGCTCAGTATATGTGACTGGCGGATATTTGGACAAAAGAGTAGAGATCCGGAAGTGTATCCCATAGGCTTCTTCTTTTCTAATTGATCACGTCCTTCGCTTTTTTAATATTCTCATTGAAAACAATGGAAAATTATATATTTTAGTGTTTTCTAATGGAGTGCAAAGGAAATACATACTTCCACTTATCGGTATTAATAACATTTTTAAAAGGAGATTACTTGTGTATATATAATTTTATATATATTATAATATATAAGGTGTGCCTTATTTCAGAAAAGTCAATTATTTTATTCGGTTTGAAATTATATTTTAACCATGTAATAATGACATTTCATATTTCTTTTAAGGTTCCATATTAATTCCTAATGATTTTGGGGTTAAAATGCACTGATACCAAAACAGTGAATATTGCAGTATAAAAACAGAGTTCCGTCTTTGATTTGAATTCTTAGGTAGTTGTATTTGAATTCAAATTATTGCTTTAAACTTTTACACCTTTTTATTTTGAATTTTCAACGCATAACGTGGTTTTAATCGGGTAAAATCACAGCTGTGATTATATCTCATAGTTTATGTGCTCGTGATATGAACAATTCTTTTGTTTCAATTCTTTTTAGTACAGACATAAATGCTATTTTAAGAATAATCGAACCATTACAGTTTAAGCTGTATTATGTATTGAAACATCAAATTTGGCTTGATTTAGTATTGTTATGGGCTAGTTTAGTGCATTGTGGACTTTGTATATTCATTTTTGAATGCTGATGTATAAACAAAAATTGAGAAGACAAGAAGTAGTAAGGTTTATTTCATTTATGAAAAAACTTATTAATTCTTAATGACATTTAAGTATGAATCGATATTGAAATAATGAAATTTTGAACTTTTTTTGAAATTAAAGAAATAAATGCATCAAAAACACATGGAGGACATTAAGCTGCATTATTAAACAAACAACTCTTTCTTCCTCAGGAAAATGGTATTCTGAGGGGGGGGATTGGGTAAAAAAAGCCTTATGGAACTACTTTTTATATGATTCAAGGTATAAATTATTGAGTGAGTTATTCGTGAGATTCAGGTTAGTATGTTCGAACGCGTTTTTCGAAAATTGTCGCAAAAGAATGAGTCATTAAAGGCCAGTTGCGACTGACAAATGAAGAGGATTATTTGCAAAATAATTACATAATTTTATATTTACATAGTTTTTATGATTCATTTTTTTTGTTTATAGTAAAGTTATGGTCATAAAATTATATACCGAATCACTTTACACTTTATATACCGAATCACTTTAACTTTATTTATACCGGCCCTCATCAAGATGACATCAGTTTTAATAACAAAAGCTCATAGCATTTATATAAATTCAGATCAACAAGAACCCCCCTCCCCGATAATTTTATCAAACTTATTGTCAATGTGTATATGAATCACATCCGTTGTAATCTAGATATCATTTCTATTTTAATAATACGTCAGATTTTAGATCATACGTTTTACAATAATCCACTTACATACACTGCCCGTGCTCCTTTTGTTACTATGTGTTGGAGCTACTTCATATGATTAATATGTGCGATATAATGAATGAAATAAACACCTCAGTTTGTTGGGGAAAAAAAAAAATCATTAGATAATTAACTAATTCCAATGAGATAAACAACTTAAGAGAATTTCTTATTATGCGTTCTATTTTCTACATAGCTTAATTCAAATAGATACGCTAAAACTAATTTTTGGCTATATGGATGTATTTATTGATATTTATACATTTTTATTTGATATATCACTATTTCAGATATTAAATATATTCTCACTTTTACATAAATATCAATAATTATTTAATTGAAAACATTAAAACCGAAAAACATTCGGGTTTCAGAGAATTTATATAAATGACAAACTACAATAAACAGAAGATAATATACAGAATATATAAGAAACGGTAAGAAGGGATTATATTATTTAATTAGTATCTTTTATTTATATTTGTTTTATAAATATTAATATTCATATTTTATAGTTTAAATTTTAAAAAAATCCGATTTCAAAATTAAATATTTATCCTTGATTTGCTCTTGTTATTCTATAGTTTCAGAGCTGCCCAATAGTATTATAACTAGAGGATATATACACTCAGAGAGTGCAAACCTCCGCCGTCACGGGGTCCTAATGAGCCTTCCGAGGCGGATTTTTCGCGACTGGGGCGGCGTAGAGGGACGGGAGAGGGTTTCCCTCGACGGAAATTCGAGAGGAAGACGCTCCCGGTACCCGATTTCACAGACAGCGACATCTATTGGCAGAGTAGGCTAACTTGAATATTTATTAGTATTTAGCTCATTTTGCATCTTAATCTGCACTCAGAGATGCCAAATTTAATCACTTGTTCCTTTTGGCATTTCCAACAAACTCCACAAAGTTTCATCCGAATCCGTTCCGTACTTTTTGAGTTATCCTGCTGACAAAACAAACCAACCAAAAAACCAACGCCAGTGAAAATAGAGGTATGTATACACACAGAGAGTGTGTACCTCCGCCGATCCCCACAACATTCCCATTCAAACATTCTCCCTTTCACACGCCCGATTTTCTATCTCTAATCATTGTTTCCTCTCTGTTAGCTCATTTTGCATATTAAAAAAAGCACTCAGAGACGGGAAGAGGAAGAAGTTTAAGCTACGTCACTGGATTAACATAGTCCTGAGCTGATATAGAACAATATACGTCAATGAATATTTTTTAGCGTTTGTTCTTTCCTACTCCCTGAATAGAGACCCCATTTCATTTAGTATTTTTCTCATTTTGCATATTAAAAAAGCACTTAGAGATGCCAAAATTTAATCACTTGTTACTTTTGTATTTCCAACAACTCCACAAAGTTTCATTCGAATCCGTTCAGTACTTTTTGAGTTATCCTGCTGAAAAAACAAAAACAAACCAACAAACGCCAGTGAAACAATACCTCCTTCGGCGGAGGTAACAATACTTCCTTCGGCGGAGGGAATAATATTAACATACTCATGTATAATTTTTATGAAACGAAAATATAGAAAACGGTTTACGGGAAGCTAAAAAGGAGAAATTAAAATATAACATAGTAGCTTTAAAAACATGATTCAATGTTGAGGGCATTTAAAGATATAAATTTAAGGAAAGAAGGCCTAGGGGACAAGAAGATTTACAACACTGGTGCATTAATTTTAAATTTGCATCCCCCTATTGAATGCAATCATAGCATTTGCATTTAATGCCATACTGCTCTAGTACACTATATTAAATTTACATAAAGAAAAGGAATAATAATGTAATTTAATTTCTATATCTTTGTATAGAGTCCATAGCATTAATTCTGTTGGACAAACTCAAGTCTAGCAGGAAGTTGTAGAAGAATATGACTCTTAGATGAGTAATATTACGTCCACAAACCAAAAATCTAAGGAGCTAATAAAGTTAAACTTTCAAATAAATAAATCATGGAATTGATATTTTTTTTGCTAAAATGTATACATAGTTATTTAATTATCTTTTACCTAGGAGGTAATAAAGTATGCTTTCAAATAAATAAATTGGAATGATATATATTTTACAAAATGTATACATAATTTATTTAATTATCTTTTAGTCATTTACCTTTATTAGAAAATAGAAGTCAAATATAGAAAAGTGATGACAAGTAATTTTCCGTAGTTGGTATTATATTGTCAAATGAAATAGTTATCATTTATTATTCTTGTACTCAGAGACAGATAAGTTTGTTAAGCACTTGCGTTTCTCTTCAAAAAAATGATTTGGTTTACACACACACAATATATCCATAGATATAGATATATATATATGTATGCATATATATATATATATCAGGAAACGACCGGGACACTTTTTTTGGCCGGGAACCTGGGCCGGGATTTCAATAATATATTTGTTCCTTCGTCATTCTGAAAGTGACGACATTTTTTTGGAAAAATATTTTTTAAAGTTAAAAATTAGTTTCTAAAAAAAGTGATGACGTTTTTATCGAAAATGATTTTTAAATATTCTTTAAGAATACTAAAAAGTCATTTTTAAAAAAGTCGTCAATTTCCGAATGAGGAACGAACGAAATTATTAAGTCCCGGGACGGGACATTCAAAAAACAGCCGGGACCCGGGCCGGTTACCCGGTCGTTCCTGATATATATATATATATAATAATAATAATTATTATTATATTCATGTTAAGCTTTACTTAATATCATGATTTTTTATTCTATTTTTGTGGAATACTGATCAACAATATTGCAAATTAAAATGTTCTTTTATGGTATATTTTAAGCCCATTGTTCCTATTGTCGTATATGTTTATAATATTTTGTTGGTTTATCGTTCAATAAAAAACACATTACATATTAAGGACATCCGTATGCAGATCATTTGGTTATTCATGCTAGAAACTAAGTATTTTATAAAGCCTATGTTTGCTTAGTGTAGAATATTTTACATCTATACAGGGGTGGCAGGCGAATCTAGACCTTTTTTAGCCGGAAACAAGATATTCATATCCAAGAACAAGACCTTTTAATTGACATTTTTCATATCACACACATTTAAAGGACTTTTCTCTTAATGTTCATTCAATCCAACTCCTCCTTTCACAATAACAACCTCCACACGGTGCCTGAACCTCCCAACGCTTGAGCCACTGTTCCCTGGACAAGTTTGGCCACTGCCTGGATGATGGCAGCTTTCAAGGAGTCCACAGTGTTGTGAGCACACTTGCTAGTGTCCCTCTCAAGGACGCCCCACAAGTATTAGTCGCAGAGATTGAGGTCAGGGCTGCTGGGGGGCCAGAGCTCCATCTTGCTGGTAGAGATAAGGTCTACCAGCATCAATCTGGGTCATCCAGGGCTTCACCACAGTCTGCATGACGTCCAGGTAGACCTTCTTGTTGACATTTTGGCCCTTGGCAAAGAAAGTGAGGAGCATGATGTCGGCGCTCCTCTTCCTGACTGGGATCGGTCTGGAGTCTTTCTTTCCGGTGTTAGGAATCCTTCCTCGATGCCCTCCGACTCCCTTGAAGGACTTGGCAATGCTGAAACAGTAGCTTGGGGAATTTGAAGAAGTCGATGATCTCCTTGGGCGCACGGCCGCAACGGAGCGCCACAATAATGGCCGTCCTGTGCTCAAGTTCCCGAGGACATTTTCAATCTTTTTGTTATTAAACAAAGCTCATAGGATATATAAACCAGTCATACATTTTAAGCTTCTACCCTAACTCGTTTTGAGATACAAGTACTCAAAGTTAGTCACTAATTCGCCTGCACACCCCTGTACTTCAAGTCTTAAGCATGAAAACACTTTCTTTTGCATATTTATAAAGCCACTTCCGTGTACGTAACTCGGTTATTCATTTAGTTTGACAATACATCTTTTGTTCTTAGGAACAATTTTTTGTTACGAATGAAGGGTCTAAAAACAAAACCATTCATTCCTTCATACTTCATTCAAAGTCACAAAGTCAACAAACAAATTGAGTTTTGCATCGCCTTTCACTTAAATCATGGTCAACATTTCTCATTGTATTTAGAAACGAGAAGTATATAGCTTGTATAATGGCCATAAAGTGCAGTGCAATTCAGTTTTACATAAGAAAAATAATGTAGATGCTCCGCTTAGCATTTTAAATTATAGAATTTTGCAGAAATGCTAAATTCACGACCTTAGACCTTAGAGTCTTTGCATGCACTTTGATTCGAGAGTGTCATTCATAAATGAATGTCTAAAAGGGCAAAATTTATTGCACTGCTTGTTACCAATGAAGTTTTTAAGACTATTATTACTATTGTTCCTGTATAATCATATTATTTTATTAACGTTCAGTTGCATTAAGGAAAACGGCTTATATAAACTATATAATTACCAAATCTGAATGAGTCAGGCTCAATATTAACTTTGAAAATTGGGCTAATTGCTGTTAATTCGAACTAATAGTTGTGCACAGATGGAATTGAGGTGATTGTGGATGATTTTTAATGACGAATGATGGCTCTATAAAATAAGTATAAGTAATAAGTAAGATATGAATTTAAACGCTAGTAAAAACTTTAGAAAGAAAGGGCATTTTACAAAAGCTATCTTTTAAAAAACGTGTAATGGTCCACCGGACTGTTTTTACAACTTTTGTAGTCAATCTCCATAATAATCTAAGATCGTTTGAAATGGAATAAAACACTCAAGGTATGTTTTTAATGCAAATTACAAAGAGAAAGATCTCTTTGAAATCCCTGCTCCGTTACCAAAATTTGGAAGATTTGCATATAGCTAATTTTGATTCTCAAGGTATGTTGGAATAAAAATAATCACTAACACCCTTTCGTTAGGTGGCATATTCGGCAGAACGGAATGGAAAGACTTTGTTCATTTTGTAAGGAAAAGTTGGAAACATTAAATCATTTTTTATTAGAATGTCCGCATATAGTGAGAATATGGGGTGATTTAAGAGTGGTTTATCTTCAAGACTGAATTTAATCCTGACAACAATATCTTCTCCATACTTTATATTGGCACTAATCAAAAGCAAGTAAATGTCATTGTAACCAAAATTCAAATTATTATTTATAAATTTAGATGCTCTAGAACTTCACTCTTAATTAATTTGGACTACTAATAATAATATTGTTGACAACATGGATGATTTTTTATTTTGAGAAGGTTTATAGTGTATGTATATTGAGATATTAAATAAATGTTGTACTGAAGTACAAAAATAAAAAATAAGAATAAAATAAGTAGGTTGTCATAATACAAACATTCATTATTGAGGGTGGAATCCCATCGTTTCGGTGGTATGTTTCTAAATATTAGGGGGGATATTATATATCCTCCTATTTGTATTGCAAATTGGGGGAAAAAATCCTTACATACTGTATAAGTTGGTTTATGCTACATGATAACACTTTAATTCAATTAGTGGTCACGTTACAGAAATGTTTTTTATCAATGACGGATTTTTTTCAGAAAGAAGAGATAGTCATAAGTAGTGTTGTATCAGTCCCAATTTATTTGTCCGGTGCAGTCCAGTCTCAGGACCATCATTCCTTGGATCGTTCCTCAGGACCGTCAGTCTTGGGATAGTCCTCAGGACCATCGGTCCTGAGAATGTCTTTTGTCAGTCCTTTAATTTTTCTTAAAATGTGAAAAAGTATTTACTTAATGCGTTCTAAGTGCTAATATTATATATATATTATATTATAACGGAGCGTTAATCCAATAGCAAAAAAATGGGTAATCATATTTATATTAGACAATATGGAAACATTTTTCTATCATAATATGGCTTTTTAATGTACTCATCGTGGTCATTTACTCATTAAATGTTTCTGTAAAAATAATTCATTCACAACCCTTCCATTTAAACCACTATAGGCTAATTTTTAAGTATTGTCATAAATATATGTGACAAGGAAAAGAGCCTACATCTCAGAAATTCGTCTCTCTGCACCAACCTCGTCATGGGGCTTGGGCCTGAAACGAGTGGCGAGGGTTTGGAAGACCTTGAATTTGAGCTGGCTGAGAGACTACATGGCAGTGGAGATGAATGGCGCTCCTTCTTAAGAGAGATTTTGAATCTACGACGGTCGGCCATTTAAGGAAAGAATCAATATGGGACCAAGTGAGCTCTTTGGAGCGTTATCCTGCTCTGGAAACCACACTGGAAGAATATGGCATGTTCCTGGAAGTCCCTTATGAAAGTAGTTTCCCTCTCTGGCTCTCCGAACCCATAAACTTCAACCGAGGCTAAAAACAAGGGAGGAATTCTTTCCCTGGGCCGATATTCTACGGCAAGGGCTATTCAATTGCGGCCCGCGGGCCAGATGCGGCCCGGACACGGCCAACATTTTGGGTCAACATACACTGCGAATCGAGCTTTTCTCACGTGAATGCAATTAAGAACAGTTATCGGTGTTCCCTAACAGACAACAAAATTCACCAGTGCCTTAGGATTGCATTGACATCTTATGAGCCAAACATCAGAGATCTTGTGCAAAACAAGAAATGCCACTTCTCTCACTAAATTCACCGGCAGCAGTGGGCTAAAATAGCCCTGTTCTGTTTAGCAGCCAGCCTCATGAACAATGAGAAATGTTGAGTTAAATGTTATTTTTTGTTTGTTTTAAATAAAGGAGATGGAGCAGAGAGTTGTTTGTGTGCATTTATAGGCCTATTCAATTTTGAAAGCTAAAAAGGTCATATAAGATAGGCCTAATAAAAATAATAATAATAGGCATAGTAACCATCGGCCTAATAATACTAATAGTAATACTACTAATGTTAAATATAAAAAAACATATAATAGACTTATTTGAAAAAAAGTGGCCGCGGAAATTTTGCGGCCCAGCTCAAGTTCTTGGATTCCAAATGTGGCCCACTTGGAAAACTAATTGAATAGCCCTTTTCTACGGTATACAAGTCCTGAGAGATAAGGAGGGGTGGCGAATCCTAAACATTTTTACAATACAGAAGGGTACAAAAGTTAGCCCAAAGGCCATATACAAACACAACTGACCCTCCAACACCTCTTCATCGCCATCGGTGTATTTCTCAAAAAATTAATAGATCGTTAAATATAATCTCTTCATATGAATCTCCAAGCGGATTGTCGGCGACGTTTCGAGCGGTTGGGACTTTCTCCAGCACAGCCGTTCTCTACGGATCCAGAAACCTCTTCAGGAAACCCTGTTTTGAGCTCTGCCGATAAGTGGTTCCGCTACAGATGGCAACTTCTCCCTATTTGTGAGCAAATCACAGGAGGATCGAGGAAAAGAAGATGGGTATTCTGCAATAATGGAACAGAGACATCGAGTCATTTGTTCGCAGACGTGTCAAAAGTGGATCCACTGGTGGAGCGACTCAGAGGCGAGTAAACAATGCGTTCGATGTAAAGCTCTCTCGAGCAGATTGGCTCATCTTCTCCACTCCCGAGCGTCCCATCACTGGAAAATAGAGAAGCTAATATGTTGCATCCAGCGAATTATTATGCAGCGAGAACTAGCTCTCCAAAACTCCCATGGGGATTGAAGGTCTTTTAAATTTAAATCGGAAGCTTTCCTCCTGGAGGAGCTGAATAACGACGGAGGCAAAGCGAACACTAAATATAAACCAAGACATCTCTTAAAGTTGTATTTTTTAAATAGTAATATCTAGGAAGTTCTTGATTTACCCGAATTTTTTTTTATGTTTTATGATCATTCTCCTTTTTTTAAATTCTTATTACTAATTAAATGTACAAAAAAAATATTTTTAAATACGTTTAGCCATGTTAATTTTTAACGTTTACCTCAGTTTTAGTGCATATTTTGATTTGTATGTATTTTAAAACCTGGACTAATATAAAAAAAGTTAAATATAAAAAAAAAGTATTGTCATAAACATTGAATATTTAGTGTTGTAATAATAACCAATATATAATACTTTTTCATAACATGAGTAAAAAAATATATATTTGTCATCAGCTCATTGAAGATGTTAACTTTCCTCATATAAAAGATTTTCCTTTTCACAAACATTAGAGATTAACATGCGTAGATTATGACGTAAAAAATAAACATTTTTCCTTTTCTCAGGACACGACCAAAAGGACTGGACTAGACCGAATGGGACCGGACCGGACTGCAGTCCTCGGTCCTTGATAAGGACCGATACAAAACTAGTCACAAGAGATACATTTTATAACTGACGAACTGTGAGTAAAAAAGGTGGTTAAACATCGTTACCTCTGTTATCTTTTTAGATCTCTGCAAGTTATGGCTGTCCTGGGAAATTTGAGGCTCTGGGCAAAGAACTGCTATGAGTCCTCGTAAATCTAATTCTATCTACAATAAATAATTGTACAGGCCGCGGGCCAATGCCGCTCTCTCCAGTAGATAGGACCTTGTTAACTATTAGGTATGTTTATTCCGTTTTTCATAGATAGCGTCGTCTATAATCTTATTATTATAATTTGTCACCCCACCAAAAATATATTAATTACTTTTTCCAACTTTTCTGTGGTTTAATGACGTCACAACGGAAAGCGCGTAGTCAGCTCTCCTAGGAATTACGACATACTGACTTTCAAACAAACCTTGCATAAGGCCACCACTGGCTTCATGGTTATCTCTGTTGAAAGCATAGAAGGATTTGCATAATAAGCAGCTTATAATGCTCCTCGTGTTCATAATGTTATGAATAGGGATGGAAAAAACATCTTTTTAAATATAAAATACTTTCCTGTTTTTAAGTTGTTTTAAATATTTGCCCTGTTCTTTATGTTGTTTCAAATATTTTTTGTTTTTATACTGTTTTAAATATTTAGCGATATTTATCTAACTTTAAATAATAAGCATTTTGGTAAAAAAATTATAGAAAATTTATTTAAAAGTTTAGGTAATAAAACATGTTATGCTCATTGTGCACGTATTTTGTCTTGAGTACAATTTTACATGGGTATAAAATATTTTATCAAATTTTGTCTCCAGTTTCACACTGGAGGAAAATCGACAATATACAGTATTCATCCCGGGTTTTTTTTGGAGACTGCACCCTCTCACGTTAGCTTTGCGAGCAGTTGTTATCCAAATATATGGATATAGCGCCAGGATTTTGTATTGCGTCGTATTTCTTATTTCATATTCCACGAGTCATTCAAAATCGTGAGAGACAAGGATCGAGCCTAACAAAATATTTTACATCCCTCTCTATGGCTGAGGCTGCTATTTACAGCTTACATAAAAGGTGAAACAATAAAAGAAAAATATAAATTGTCTATGCCTGCAATCCGATATCGCTATTCTACGTTCTATTGAGTCCGTAATCTCAGAAGGCAATGAAGTTATCCCGACGACATGTATCTACAAAGGGCGGCTGAATACAAATTTGCACTGTCCCAAGTGTCGATGTTGAACGCTCCTTCTCTATGCATAAGACTCTTCTCTCCGACAATCGCCGCCGGCTCACATCAGAAAATCTTGCAAAAATTTGATGAGGCACTGCTTCTATCGGTGAGATTTTCGTTTGTATGACTGGATTTTGTTTTCAGCTCATAATGCCTGTAGATAGTTAAATGTCAGTAAACTGTCTAGTATGTTCGGAACGCAGAATTAATATTTTGTCGATGTCAGTAAAATTTTGTCATTTTCAGTAAATAAATATTGAAATATTTCAGTGTTGCATTTTAAATATTTTGTCATTTTAGTTATAAATATTTAAATATTTCGGGTGCTTTTACCTCCGCCGAAGGAGGTATTGTTTTCACTGCGTTGGTTTGTTTGTCAGCAGGATAACTCAAAAAGTACGGACAGATTCGGATGAAACTTTGTGCATCTCTGAGTGCAGAGTTAGATGAAAAACGAGCTAAATACTAAAAATATTTCAAGTTAGCCTTCTCTGCCAATAGATGTCGCGGTGCCGTAAAATCGGATGCCGGGAGCGTCTTCTCTCGGAATTTCAACGAGGGGAACCCTCCCCCGTCCCTATACGCCGCCCAGTCGTGAAAATCCGCCTCGGAAGGCTCATAAGGACCCCGTGACGGCGGAGGTTTGCACTCTCTGAGTGTATATATGCCTCTAGTTGAATAAATATTTTTCCGATCCCTATTTATAAATACAAATAAAACTTAATATCAAAACTTTCATTTATAGGGGGAAAACATTCAGTTAATAAATAGTATCTTATGTATTGATAACTTATTACATGATATATAATAGATATAATATTATAAAAAGGGCATTTTCGTCTAAATAAATATCTGATGTAGCCGCGTACATCTCTTTTGTGCTATAGTATTTTGTATTGTAAATCCAATAGAAAATAACATACGGAGACTATTTTTAATATAAATTCCTCGTCATAAATGAGAGGTTCTGTTGACTGTCAATCTTGAAATTAATTAATCTTTTATTTATCCAAGAATTATGAAAATAATCCTTTAATCTTCTGCCCTTTTTCACAGTTCTATCCCTCTCCATTCATTTTCATTAGGTATTGTCTTTTATCTTCTTTAACTATTAAAACTTTAATGAATGATTTATGACTCTCTATTACAATTGGATCTATTCCTCCTTATTATAAACAATATATAATAATTCCGTGCATTTTTATGATATGACAAAATATACTTTTCATAAAGGTATGTCAATTCCATATTACAGCATTATTAATTTGTGAGAATGATGAAATAGACTATATTCTCTTTTATTTTGCTATACACACATGACGTTCATATTGCCTGGAATGGTGAAATACGTGCAATAAATGCTTGGAATGGTTTAGCATATCATGTACATGTGTTGTGACTGGCTAAGGAAGCATGAGTAGGCAGAATTAAAGTATTATTTTTAAAGAACAACAGACACCATTGGATTCCTAGAGATAAAAACATAAATGGAAATATAAACATTTGGATTTACTGTGAATGTGTTTGCACGTGACATCAGATAGGAAATATTTATGTTGCACTTTCGTCAATAGGATAATATTAATTTTGATAAAGGTTATTTTTGTTCTTCTATACTTAGATACGTTAAGGCCTCATTCGTAAGGAAAGATCAGGTTCAAAACAATAACCTGGACGTTTACCCAGTGTCCTTCCTTTGAGTCTCATAAATCCACTCCGCCGAGGTGACTCATGGCAATCCTTTATCATCCAAATCAGCTCCAGTAAGCCTGTACCCAATCAGGAATCAATGATTGACGTTGTCGTGTCGCCGGAGGCAATAAAGTCCAAGGAGTTATGGCAGATACAGGGTTGTTTAAGGTGTGCGAAGGTGGATGGATTTGCTATATATCCACATAACTCAAGAAACCTCGAGAATTTCGTTGTTGTGTTTCCAGCTTCTTTAAAGTGGATGGATCGAAATTAATACTTTCATTCGAATGCCATTCCTCAAGCTGGTACACCTAGAGAGCTATTCTTTTTGTTATTTATTTATACACATTCCAAAACGTGGTTTGAACTTAATAGCAGCCTTGATTTATTAAGGGAACATGGATGGGTAAATACATGAATTCACCATCTCGATGTTCTTTAAATATCACAGCCCTACCATAAAGCGTCACATGAAAACTTTTTTACATGTCGTAATATTATATACAAGCTATGGTTTTTACAATTCTCTAGTTTCCGAATCGACTTCTCAGAGATCTCCAATTCCCAGGTCCAATATTCTAAAAGACAAACAAAAGCTTGATGATAAAAAACTGGGCTGATGATTTAAAATTTGTCAAATTTGGAAATCATAGCATATAATATTAAGGGTTGTATGCACTCAAGTTTGTAAGGGGTGGTCAAGTATGTAAAGTAATGTAGATTATTTATTTATAATTTTTTTTAAAATTCAGACAAAGAACTATGTACATTATGAATATTGCCTTGATATTTTTTTTTTCTTGGCCGCAGGGGCGCTTATATTTCAGTATGTAGTGTATTGAAAAAATAACAATCACGACTACATAACGGTAAGCATCAATGTCAAAAGGGGGTA
>CP045898.1:23948636-23962136 GCA_013387185.1 Caligus rogercresseyi
TATTCAAAAAGCATCCTGCTTCCTGATGATGCTCCGCGTGGTGGCGTCAAATGGGGACAAAATGAAGCTCGTTGGTTATCACAGACTGATGTAGCTAACTATTTGGTGATATAAATAAAGTAGATCCTTGGAATTTCTGTAGAATCACAAAAAGTCGTGAAAGTCGTCTTACTTCTTTCAACAGATTATTATCTCTACGCATTCTGTACAGAATTGGGGGAAGAAGAACATTCACTTCCGGCTAAGACCTACTACAAACATACAACAATCCGTGACATACTAAGGGACGCGTAGATAAACTGCAGTGGTGGGCACTTCCGCTCTTATTCCGCTCGCCCGCTCTTTCCGCTCTGAGCGGAGGAGCAATTGGTGAGCGGAATGCAAAGAGCGGATCATCTTTGTGAGAAGTGAGCGGAATGTGGTGAGCGGACCCTCTAAAATTAAATTCCGCTCATCGCTCACATAAAAAAAGTTTCCGTTATTAAAAAGGATACTCATAGAAAAAAGACTACTTTTTTCTCGCTTTTTGCTCTAAATGTAATGCCGCAAACGTGGCATGGACTAAAAAGGTGCGCCAGAAATTGTTATTCTTGTCTAGACTCGTGGCAGCAGTGTTGCCACGCGTAGCCACTCAGTTCACGTCGTGCAGTTATTGTGTATACGCAGAGAGAATAAGTGACAATCAGTCCTTTCTTAATATATAAAATGTGTACCCCCGTCATAACAAAGAGGTTGCGTTCATGGTCCCATATAGAATTTCATTTTATATTCAGAGAAGAGAGAGAAAAGTTACATTATTATAATATAACTTTTCTCTTTCTTCTCTAAATATAAAGAGATTATGTTCAGTATGGCCTCTGACGTGCTGAGGGCCAAGAGGTCGTGCCTCACGGCTGAAAACTTTGAGAACTTGATTTTTATGAAGGGGAACATGGACATCATACAGCAGCACATCAGTCCCTCAAAATCCAGGAGGAGGAGGAGAAGTAGTGATTTTTGTGACTGTTCTTTTCTTTTTTTTAAAGATTGTTGTCAATAGGTAATATTTATAATTTCATTAAACGGTTTATTAACTAATATAAGCCATTCTTGTTTATTTATTAATATTTAGTAGTTATTACTTATTTGAAGATATTCTTAGATAAATAGCCTAAAATAGGTGTTTCTTATAATTAATATTTATAAATATTAATAATTAGTATAATAAGTTTTAATAACTAAATAATATTATATTTATGAGCAATTATTTACAAGAAACACCTATTTTAGGCTATTGATAAGCTTGGAGCGGACTTTATAGTAAAAATTGGTGATCGGACTAAAAATTAGTGAGCGGACCTATCCGCCAACCTGAGCGGAAGAGCGGAATGAAAGTGAGCGGAACAGCAGTACTCAAAAAATGAGCGAATGAGCGGGAGCGGATCAGTTGCCCAAAGTGAGCGGATGAGCGGTGAGCGGAACAGCAAAAAAGTGAGCGGTGCCCACCCTGGATAAACTGCAAAGTAGCGTGGATTCATTAGCGTATACAATGTAAGAAACTACATCATTTAAATTATAATTATATTTCGCTCTCAAATAAGATATTCCAGTATTTTATTTGATCAAACCCTCTATAAGGTAAATAGAAGAATGCTAAAAGCTATATCTAAAGTTAATTTACGCAAATATGTCGACATATGTGTCTAATAATACATCAAGGACTGTTATTGCCATTATCAGTAAAATGTATTCAACAAAAGACGAAGAAGCCTTGCATAAATACTGTTAAATATCAACTTAAGGTAACTATTCAAAACAACATATTTGCCTTTAAGCTTTCAATCGGTAAAATGTCAAAATAACGTCGACTTAATGCCTTGATAATCCTGCTACTAATTTCAAAGGCCTTTGAATGTGAATTAAAAGTCATAGCTGAGAACTGTGTTTTTTGTCCTTATCATTATTTCATTTGTCCACAACTGCAGAGATAATAAAGACCACTTTCGTCAAATATATTTGAATAGTATATTTTTATTTCGCCTTTATGGTCAACATTGAGATTTGAAAACAGTTACACACTCATCTAAGATTAGAAAATTCATTCGATTGGGTAATTTTTATACTATGGACATATTCAAAGATTCATTATTACCTCCGCCGAAGGAGGTATTGTTTTCACTGGCGTTGGTTTGTTTGTTTGTTGGTTGATTTGTCAGCAGGATAACTCAAAAGTACGTAACGGATTCGGATGAAACTTTGTGGAGTTGTTGGAAATGCCAATTAAATTTTGGCATCTCTGAGTGCTGCTTTAAGATGCAAAATGAGCTAAATACAAATAAATATTTCAAGTTAGCCTAGTCTGCCAATAGATGTCGCTGTGCTGTGAAATCGGGTGCCGGGAGCGTCTTCCTCTCGAAATTTCGTCGAGGGGAACCTCCTCCGTCCCTCTACGCCGCCCCAGTCTTGAAAAATCCGCCTCGCAAGGCTCATAAGGACCCGTGACGGCGGAGGGTTGCACTCTCTGAGTGTATATATGCCTCTAGTTTATACATAGATGCAACTCCATTGTACCATAAGTAAAAAAAAAGATTAAAATAAATCAAAAATAAATCAAAAAATTAGTATTTAAAATACATCTACTACTTGTATAAGAGTAAAGAAGTACATTGGTTATAAGCGCTATTATAGAAAAACTTATACACACTTACAAGCATAGCCGGTTTGGTGCAGCAACGTTTGTTTAAGTGCTTGCCTACAATTATGAGTCGATAAATCATGTGAGTATATTTTTAAGATGCTGTATAAGCACCTGAAGGGCGAATAAGTAGGCCCTTATCTACCGAATATTACAAAGTTGCCTACACTCCCCCAACTCTTAGATCACTGTAATAAATGTGTGTTCTTCTTCTGTTTATGGATCAAAGGTCGGATGGCTTAAATTGTTGGCAAGGTGAGGAGAGAGGTGAGAGACACAAAAGTAGAGGCGAGGTCTTTCATTAACAAGGTCGATAAAATAAGTCCGAGCAGATATAGAAATATACCATACAAGGCATGTATACTCATTACGATATGTGGTGTAGTGCAGGGGTGCCCAACAGTGCAACGCGATCTATTGCTCGATAATGTCGAGCGATCGCAAGGGATATTCGTTGAAACAAAAGTTTATATGAAAATAGAAAGAACAACTCTCCTGGTAGAGATTACGATCCTTATCTATTCTATGAGTGATGACGACTTAAATATTGATATATTTAAGAGGTGTCCAGTAATTTCATCGCACGTAATTCGTCGCAGACCTTTTTATAGCCGTTTTTGTCGCGGTAAATACATCGCTTGTTCTTTTATAGTCAGTTAATTTTGTCGTTCTTCTTTTGTCGCTGGTATTTTTGTCGCCAAGCTTTTTTGTAGTGAGTATTTTGTCGTTCGTCTTTTTCTCGTCGGTATTTTTGTCGCGTAGCTTTTTTGTAGTGAAGCGTTTTCTGCGCAATATTTTTTACTTTGTTGACCTAATCCGTTCGCTTAGTCGGGGGGTACCATGTGTTAAACCATTTAAGATGTTGTAAAACTATTTATTTCATTAGCAATTTCTATATTTTGTGTAAATGATTTATTTATGTGTTCAAGGAAGCAAATGGGACGAAATGTTTTGCTTATATTGTATGTACTCGCATATTTGGCCGCCTACGGCGCCCATATGTTCGTCTTTCTGGTCCCATCACTTTGCAAATAGTTTATTAGGTCCGCCTTGACCCAAGAATTCCATAGGTACCTTCAAAATTCAAGTCTGACCATAAATGTGGGAGGAGATACCGTGCGGACATACAGACGGACAGATATGATGAATTATTATATAGATTATATATAACCATTGTTATTTCTGAAAAGAAACGGAAATGATATAAAATAGTTTGAATAACATCGTCATACCATCTCCATATTGAAGTCGTCATCTCTTTTAAGAGATATAACTCCTGATCTCTTCAAGCAGAGTCGTTGATTCTTTGATAAAGATCACGATTGTAGTCACTCCTAGGAGAGGATACGATCGTGATCTCTACCAGGACAGTCAACGACTCTACTGCGATATATATATAGATATATAGATATATAATATATATATATATATAATATATATATATATATATATAATATATATATATATATATATATATATATATAGTATATATATATATAATATTCTATATTGCACTGCATTATTACCTCCGTCGAAGGAGGTATTGTTTTCACTGGCGTTTGTTGGTTTGTTTGTCAGCAGGATAACTCAAAAAGTACTGAACGGATTCAATGAAACTTTGTGGAGTTGTTGGAAATGCCAAAAGAAACAAGTGATTAAATTTTGGCATCTCTAAGTGCTTTTTTAATATGCTAAATGAGCAAAATACTAATGAAATGGGGTCTCTATTCAGGGAGTAGGCAAGAACAAACGCTAAAAAATATTCATTGAGTATTATTGTCATAATCAGCCAGGACTATGTTAACCCAGTGACGTAGCTTAAACTTCTTCCTCTTCCCGTCTCTGAGTGCTTTTTAATATGCAAAATGAGCTAACAGAGAGGAAAACAATGATAGAGATAGAAATCGGGCGTGTGAAAGAGAGAATGTTTGAAAGGGAATGTTGTGAGTATCGGCGGAGGTACACACTCTCGGAGTGTATATATGCCTCTAGTTTTAATTGTTTTTGCCGTTCCGTGATATGATTTTAGATACGAGACTATTCTGAAAGTAGATATTATTTCCAAAAAGTTGTACTGTATTGCCTTTACAATAAATAGCTCTTGACATATTTTTCTCCTCTCTCTCATATTGATAGTTCTCTGTTCCTCAAAACAGTCAAAGATAGCTAATTTCTACTGCAACGGAGTAAGTAAATTTTCAGCTCACTTCTTACTGAAAATTATATCTCTAGTTCCAAGGCTGGTAGCAGCCTCCAAAAAGGGATTTTGAACATAATCAATTGAACAATGAAATTGTTGCTACTATTATCAGTAAATCGATATATGATCTGATATACCTGTTTTATTTACAACATATATATATATATATTCTGAATCTACACACTGAAAGTGAATATAAGAATATAAATATTGCATTATGTGCTATGGGCACTTTTATTTCATCAGTAATTTTGTAAATAAACTCCCTGACTCTGTTATATGTTTAGTTTATGTTGTTTAGTTTATTTCTCAGACTAGAATATATATATATATATCTTAGTTGTCACCATTTGACTTTTTTCAAGAACATGATTAGATGACAGAAAATGAGTCTGTATAAAAAAACAGTTGGTATTATGAAATTCGGCCTTACTTGATGATTGTTTGTTTGACATATGATTATGTACTAATAAGTATTTCGACCATTTTAAGAGAGCTCAGTGTGTTGAAGTGTACTCAACAATCAATTTTGAGGTTCGACTCACTAGAAGAAAAGATAAATTTTGGTCGACCTCATTGATAAGATCCTAAGTTCTGATTTTGTTAAAAAGCATTAAAGACCGTCTTGACAAAGACAACCTACAATTCTTGTCACTACCAAAATTAAAAGCCCATTGTAGCCTTCCCTAATTTTGCCTTCTTTTTGTGATTGCGGAATTTAACAAGAAAAACAATCAATTTCGTTCTGCGTATTCCATGCTACGGTATATAATTTGTACTGTATTCCTTAGTCTCTGCTTTGGGAAATTTATCATCTTTCACGGTTTTAAAACCTATTTTTCATAGTAGATGAATTGCATTTTTCGTATATTAATCATATTTTCCAATGACAAGGCTCTATACCATTTCATAGTATACTCTGATGCGGTTTCGTGGGTGTTTTAAACATATTACAGGGAGTACACGTATAATCCGGACTAATTAAAACAAATTTGAAATGTTGATAACTTATTTATTTATCAATATTTTCAACAATTATTGTTAAATGAAAGGCACAAATATATAGATATTTATTTTTCAATATAGCCCCCATCAGCGGCGACGACCATCTCGAGGCGGTGCCTGAAGCGTCCGCAGGCCTTGGCGATGACGTCTTCTTCATATTGGAGAACTCCTCCACGATGGAGGCCCTGAGGGAGTCGAGAGTGTTGTGAGCGTGCTTGTTGGTCTTGTTCTCGACCATGCCCCAGAAGAAATAGTCGAGGGGGTTGCAGTCAGGGGAGCTGGGGGGCCACAAGTCCGGGCTCCAGTGGTAGGGGAGGTTCTCCAACAGCCACGCCTGGGTCTCCCTCGACTTGTGGGGGGAGCTCTTCTTGTACGAACTGTAGCCCAGGTCCTTGTTGATGGTGTTGGCGATGGTCTGCTTGGAGCAGCCATCTCGGTGGCCAACTTGGTGTAGGACTTGTTGCCGTCCTCGTTGACCTTCCTCTTCGCCTCGGCGACAAACTCGTCGGTCCTGGTGGCCCCCAGGGACCGAGAACGCTTTTTGCGATGAGCATAATTCTTTTTGAAAGAGTTCCATGCCTTCCACTGGTCGTAGACGGTCGACTTAGGGTAGTTGAAGAACTCTATCACCTCCTTTGGACTCCTCCGGCACGGAAGGAAGCGAACATCGCATGCCTTTTTCCTCTTCCATGGCAAAATGTTGACTGATTTTCAATATGTTTTTTTGGCAGATAGATAAGATGCAAGCGCAGTAACGTACATATGTGCGTTGCAATATCTCAAAAACAAAGACGACATAACCGATCAAAGTTAGTCCGGATTATACGTGTACTCTAGTGATGGGATTTTCGGCTCTATTTTGAGATTCGGCTCTAATGGCTCTTCTTACTGTGGAGAGCCGGCTCTTTCGGCTCCCAAACGGCTCCCCATACACATTTTTACGTTATTAATTAATTAATAAATTAAACCTAATTTTACAACATTTTGTTTCATTATTGACATTTTTAAGCACTTATGATGAGTAAAAATGCTGGATAACAATGCTTTATAAATAGAACTTTTATTATACTCAATGATTAAATTATCACAAAATAGCAACACTTACAAAAAAATAAATTAAAATTAATTAAACAGTAATAAATAGCCTATTAAAGCAGACATAACAAAAAAGGCACCAGAATACAAATATCAAAAAGGCCTACAGTGCTATTAAATTAAAGAATAAAACTATTAAGGTTTTTAAAAAAGTATTAAACCAACAAAAATGCATCATAATACATATATCACTAGGCCTACAGTGCTATAAAAGGATTTAAAAAAAGCATATTAACACAAGTTTTGAACTATGAAGAACTCACTGAACTCACTTCAGACATAGGCCTACAGATTGGCGTTGAGAAAAACAAGGTGCCTTAGCTTGTCGGGGCTGATCCTATTCCTTCTCTCAGTAATAATCTGTCCAGTTTTGGAGAAGATCCTCTCCGAGGGGACGGATGTTGCCACTATGCAAAGTCTGCGTTCCATCACGCGAGTGAGCTGTGTGTAAATCAGTGCCTTTGTCTCCCATCAGCTCAGTGGGTCGGCACTGCGTTGGAAAAGAGGCTCCTCCAGGTAGGACCTCACCTCCATAATTGCATCCGTTGTCGGGTTCCTGGTTGCAGTGTCTCCGCTTGCCCGCTCCTCAAAAAATCTCCACACAGCCGATGCTTGCGGCTCCTCCAGCTCACGCGCGGCTGCTCCCTCCTCTCCTTCATGACCCCCTTGCAGTTGAGATGACTGCCCACACCTTGATGCTGCTGTCGTAATTCTTTGGAGAGCTAATTTCTCAAATAAAAAAATACGATGACATAACATTAACAAAGTTTTATAGCCTATTAGGCTATAGTAGGCTAATATTAAAGTTCAATGTGATAATAGTTGAACACTGTATACTACCTCTCTGCGCTGATCTCCACTGTGACCTGGTCGAAGGGCTCCAGGACACTGCAGGCCTCTTTCAGAGCCTCCCACTCCTCTTGGCTTAGAGGAGCCACAGATGCGTTGATGACGGCCAATGTTGCGGTGACGGCATCCTTCGACACAAGCATTCGCTGGATCATGTGGAATGTAGAGTTCCAGCGGGTGACACACTCCTGTTTTAGCTTGAGCTCTGCCATCGACATCTGCCGCTGGGTGGCTTTCAGCTTTTGAGTGGCTGTTGTGCTGCGGTGGAAGAATTCCACTATTGCCTTGACTTTGTCCACAGTGGCCTTCATTGCCCTCAAAGCACTTCGTACAAAAAGGTTGATGGTATGTGCCAGGCAGGGATGGTGTGTCCATTTCAGCAGCTGGATGGCTCTCGTTATGTTTGCTGCGTTGTCTGAGACGCAGCAAACTACTTTCTGATCCACCCCCACTCTCTTGCCACACGGAGGAGCTCTTCCGCCAGATTTTCTGATGTGTGTCTCTCGCTAAACTCGAAGCAGTCCAGCAGAGATGATGCCATTCTGTAATTCTCCACGTAGTGGCAGGTGACAGACATGAATGATGTGGTGGCGCGGGAAGTCCAACAGTCCGTTGTCAAGCACACTGCGGGGGCTCTCTTCACCCTTTCTTGCAGCGATGCCCGTGCTGCCTCATATAGGCCTGGGATTATTTTTTGGGACAGGGTTTTTCGGCTGGGGAGGGCATACATGGGGTTGAGGGCATAGCTGTAAGCCCTAAATCCAGCGTCCTCTACAATGGAAAAGGGCTGGAAATCTTGTGCTACCATCTTAGCAAGCTCCTCATAAATTGAGTTCTGTCGGGCGGGGGTTAGAGACTTCTGTAAAAACTGCCTCATTGTGCTCTGGGATGTTGATGCGGGAAGGTGGGGTCCAGGCTGGGTTGTAGGGATGGGGGCAGGCATTGTGGCAGCAGCCGAAGATGTAGTGGAGGTGGATGCCCTGGCAGCCGAAGATGTAGTTGAGGTTGCACCAGAAGGTTCGCTTGGTCGCGACTCCGCCAGCAGTACCGCTGAGTGCAACGTCCGCATGTGCCTGTGTAGATTGGTGGTTGAGCCTGATTTGTAAGAAATGCTGGCTTTGCAGAGTCTGCACTCTGCCCTGGAGCTTGTTGTTGCATTAAAATGCGTCCAAATCTAGCTCCTTTTTCTTTCGCTCATTTTGGCCTAGTGTTCTCACTCCTCTTCTTCTGCTGTGCGTGCGTCTTGACCGCTGTTATGTGAGTGAATGTCTATTAACACCTGCCGATGCATTCTATACATTTTTCCAGTGTTTTCCCGCCACCTTATTAATTGAAAGCTGTGATTGGTCAAAATGAAAAAAAAAAAAAAAAACGGCTCCCAAATAAAATCCTTAAACGGCTCTTCTTGCGGAGCCGGTTCCTATCGTTCACTTCAAAGAGCCGGCTCTTAGAGCCGGATCGTTCGCGAACGACACATCACTAGTGTAATCCCAGTAGATCGGATTAGTATTTTGATACCAGGGGACTGGTTGACATTATGATTCTAGTTTTAAAAAACACAATTGGTTTAATTGATAATGATCGAAATCAAAATCCCAAAATTAGGAAGTATTATTTTGATAGATGATGGGAAATTATCAACAATTTATGTTAGATCAGTGAATTGGAGCTATTTTGGGGACTGGCTTATTGGATAATCCAAGTACAAAATTAAAATGTTGAAATTGAATAGGGTTTTGCAAAGTTAAACCCTTTTCTGCACTTGGGAAAAAAAGAATAACGTCATCCATAAACAAAAAATTAGGATCCCAATAAATTCCCGACGCAATTGCAAATATAAAACAGGCTTTTATATACTTCAATGTTCCATGCAAGGATTGCGGAAATTATTCAACACCTTTTTTCATGCCTTTGCTGATGCCAGGGACTTTGCTTCATAAAAAGAATTAATTACCGCCATATATGCACACGTAAATAAAAACTTATTAGGCCGTTAATTTTGTATGAAATTACATCAAATTTTACAAAAGCTTCCCTAATAAACGCGTGACCTTGGCTATTTCTAATAACAAAAGCGAAAAGTAACAGAAAAACTGGCTAAGAGGATAGTGGTTCAAGGAGAAAAATGTGGGGCATTCTATTATCAGCTGCCAAGATAACTCTGCCTTCGGCATCCAAATTTCAAACGTGGATTGTTCAGCGTGGGAATTGGAGGGAATATGATCAAATGTTATTCCTCAAGAGATGATAGGACGTTTGAACGCTGGCTTTTAGAAATGCAATTTTTTTAAATTATAAAGTAGATTGCTTACCATAAATTGTTTTATTGTTCTGAATTTTTATTTATTGCTTACTAATGTATAATATATTTATCTGTGTATATATATATATATATATATATATCTATATTATATATTAGATATATATGAATGTATATATATAGATTTTTATTGGTTCTATTTAAGATTTATCTCATTAATATCAGAATCCGTAATGACCTTGAAGATTTAGTGTATGATTTCAGTATATATGTATTACCTCCGCCCGAAGGAGGTATTTGTTCACTGGCGTTGGTGGTTTGCTGGTTGTTTGTTCCAGCAGGCTAATTCAAAAAGTGCGAAAACGGATTCGGATGAAACTTTGTGGAGTTGTTGGAAATGCCAAAAGGAAAACAAGTCAGTAAATTGGGCATCTCTGAGTGCAGGATTAAGATGCAAAATGAGCTAATACTAATAATTTTCAAGTTAGCCTACTCTGCAATAGATGTCGCTGTGCTTTGCCTCATCTTTGATGAACTGGAACGCCTATAATTCAAGAGTTAGAGTTAAAGGAGCAGTATGTAGAGTTAAAAGAACAGTGCGTAGGGGTTGGAAATGACCAAAACCGACCAAGTGATTCATTTGGTGGAGATCGGCGGAGGTTTGCACTCTCTGAGTGTATACATGCCTATAGTTTATATACCTGTTGATAGAAACTTACGCTAAATGAAGGAAGAAAACAAATGAAAGTTTAAATTAAATATTTTTAGAGAGAAATTACTGGAAAAATGTGTAATTAACTTAGCAATTTAAAATGAAATCTAAAAGTATAAAAGTTAAGCCTCGTATTAAGATAGAATATAATTATAAAAACGTTAATCATAATAATAATATATATAATCCTGTTAAATTAAAAGAAAAAAAAATACTCGAAAAATTAATAGCAAACATCGGCACAGTGCTAGGATTGATCACTTTCACAGATATAGAAAAACAGTTGCCTAATATAACATTTTCATCAATTTATTGATAACTTTTTCAAAAATGTTCTGTTTAATGAACAATGTATATAAAAACAGTTTTTTACATATTTTCAAATGAACTATTCATGGATAAATAACATTTTACTTGGGCTCCTATAATGTTGTACTACTACATGACGTGAGATTGTGAAAGTTGTAGTAATAGAGAAGGAGTGTAAGCTGATTGCAAAGATGATGATTAATTGGGTGGTATAGCTTAAAGGAGCTCTTCATGCTGCACAAAGAAGGGATAGAAGGATGAATCCTCTTGCAAGGATGATAATAATAAAGCGTATCATCATCACCATAACTATCAAACACATAATAAACTCGGCTTCTTAGAAACACTATTCATAAGGCCTATGTATATTTAGTTTGGAATGTTAAAACGTGAATGTAAATTCCGGGAGGAAGAGGATTTTGTGAAATATTATTTAAAAAAGAAAATGTTTAATTTCTATGTAAGACTCATGACATCTGGAACATCTTAACTAAGACAAACGGTAGCTCTACTATGGTTTTAGATGGCCTCCAGTGCAAGGGAATTCGGAGGAAGAGCTTATAAGGAGAATTGAGATCTAGTTGCCTTTTTTGGAAAAATTTCAAAGATAAGTGGACTTAACGTAAACGTGGAGAAGACCTCCATTCTCCTATTGGCATTTGGAATCTGCACTTTCTTCGATTATAGGGGGGGCAAGGTTGTTGGATCAGTGAATATTTTAGGTATATGTGGGAAATAAACCGCCCTTCACTTTTAAATTTTGAAGGCCTAAATAGTCAAGCTTATAAATGGTGTCAGGCATGGAGAAGTTTTTGTATACAAAAGCGTATTGACCTATACAATACAAAATTGATATCTCAAATTATTTACGTATCTACTGCGATTCCATCAATAGGGGAAAAATTCATAGAAGAAGAAGATAATTGGTTGAATAAATTATTTGACCAAAATACATTCCCACCTTAAAAAGAAGAAGGTCTCAACTTGGTGGAGGCCTGGTTTACTACAAAAATTTTACCTAAAATATATTTAAAAGTTTTTTACAACCTCACTCTGCACCCTGACGTGGAATGGCGCGACTATTTTAGTGACCCTATTATTTTTAAAACACTCATGTTTGGAACTGACTTGTCCAACTACAGGATAGCTCTATATTCAAAGGAATTGGCAACTATGCAAAGGGTAATATGGAGAAATTCACCCATATTTGACTCTAACAGCATTACTGATATTATTCGTCAAAATATTAAACGAAGACCCTTTTTTAAAGGGATAAACGAATCACCAGAGGAATTGGAAAGGATTGCGCTGATAGAAAACAGGCTAACGTTTGGCGACTTGGATGGTTTATCATCATTCAAAACCGGAAGATTTTATTTTCCTCTTCTGAGAGGAGCTAAACAACATATACCATTGACTCCTTGGCATTGCAAGTTCCTCGTTAAAGAGCCCCACTCAGAAAGAGCAGATGAAATAGTCAAAACCCATTTATCCTCACTGGGTTTACCTGGCGGATGGAGGAAAAAAATATTGGTGTCACTTGTGGGAATTAATGATCCACGGAAATTTACTGCCCAATTACAAATATCCGCTAATCTAATCAGATTTTCGGAGCACTGCAAGGATTGTGGATACATGTATGTGGACATCAAACACGCCTTCTGTGATTGTCCTGCTCTAACAATTGTTAGAAATTTCATTACTCTAAATTCTGAGTTCATCCCAAATTTCAAAGAGGAAAATATGAGGGGCACTGTTCTTTTCGGCGGTTTCAACACCGGGAAACGCTGCAAAGAGGAAAATACCGTTAGGGCGTCGCTACTTAATTGTAAGGCCTACATAGCGAAAAAGCTGATGGGAGGGGAAACCATCAATGCGAGAGATCTCCGGTCAATCATGATTTCGGCCGCCGCTCGTTACGCGGCATTTTCCTTGAGGATCCCAATGGTACAAAGTTCGGCCTGGAATCATGCTTCGGAAGTCATCAAAATATTTCCCTTCTACTTCTCCCCTGCACACCAAATCCCTGGAAATAATCATCAGACAATTCAAGAAATTCAAGAACAATCAATGATATTTTATCCATATACTTATATTATTCTCTGTTTTTTGATGTGTTTTTTAAATATTTATCACAAGAATTTTATGTTAAAAATTATTTGATATTTACGTTTATATTCGTTAGATACTATATCGTAAGAATTTTATGTTAAGAATTTAGGTGATATATACATACGTTTGTGTTTTAAGGTTTCTAAAAGGAAAATAATTTTAAACTATAATGTTTATTTATGTTTTGTATTGAACACAATTTTCCTTTTATAACTATTATATATATGTATATATTTATGCACGTTATAATAAAAATAACCTTGCTGATGGAAAAAAAAACCAAA
>CP045898.1:23971904-24002394 GCA_013387185.1 Caligus rogercresseyi
CAGATAAATACGTCATATTGCCCATATAAACAAATATTTCCTCTCTAGCTTAAAAGACGTAGGTCAAATTACTTGTTTTATATTGGACACAAAAAAAACTTGAACGTCGATGTTTCTCTGCTATTGAATAGAATAGGCTCTCTATATCTTATAAACCTATAGGATACTATATGAAAGTGATTCCGGAACCAGAGGTCAAAATCGGGTAAACAGGCTCTATGCATCATAAATGAAATGTTTCCAAGCATTCCACTGGTCTTATACGGTCGACTTTGGGTAGTTAAAGAACTCTATCACCTCCTTTGGACTCCTCCCGCACTGAAGGAAACGAGCATCGCATGCCTTTTCTCCTCTTCCATGGCTAATGTTGACTGATTTTCAACATGGTTTTTTTTTACAGATAGATAAGAATGCAAGCGCAGTAACGTACATATGTGCGTTGCAATATCTCAAAAAACAAAGACGACATAACCAATCAAAGTTAGTCCGGATTTATACGTGTACTCCCTGTATACATGTCTTTGCTACATTTCATTTCTTATGCTTGATATACTTAATCTTTCAATGTAGTATCAGGTCTTGTAGAAATATGTTTTTCACAAATATGGAACAAATTGTACCATTCAAAGCTCTCATTGTTGTCGTAGCCACAATTATTAAGAAGTATTTATCAACTTTTACTTTATTTGATATTTTCAACTTTTTCACATATTTTTAAAAAATATTTACTATTTTCTGCATACATATAATTTTCCACATGGTCTTTTTGCCTGCATATTGCATTTCATTAGAAATATCCACGCATATGGAAAGCATTTTTATATTCTTTGTTATGACCTATGAAAGTAAGAAAAAACCATGTTTTGTCTTTTTTTGCATGTATGGATTAATGGAATTACATCCACTTGAAAATGAAATAGGAAATATAGTCTTAACAAACCTAGAAGATGAATTTTCATTATTTTTAGTGATTGTAAGTTCTGTTAGATGTTATTGTAAAATACATTGCTTTATATATATATATATTATTTTTACGTATAACAATCAAATGTAATGTACACTTAAAATATATTAATGTTTTAATCAATATGATGAGAACTATGTTTTCAAATAATATTATAATAATTTGACCATCATACCAAGGATCACTAATATCTATTGAACTTTTTGTTCTTTTTTGCTATTCTAAACATAGCTTATTCATTAATTAAGTTTGTACACATTTGCCTAAAGTATACTTATCACTTTACCTCCGCCGAAGGAGGTATTGTTTTCACTGGCGTTGTTTGGTTGGTTGGTTGTCAGCAGGATAACTCAAAAAGTACGGGACGGATTCGGATGAAACTTTGTGGAGTTTGTTTGAAATGCCAAAAGTAACAAGTGATTAAATTTGGCATCTCTGAGTGCAGAATTAAGATGCAAACGAGCTTAATACTAATAATATTTCAAGTTAGCCTACTCTGCCAATGATGTCGCTGTGCTGTGAAATCGGGTGCCGGAGCGTCTTCCTCTCGGAATTTCCGTCGAGGGGAACCCTCCCCCGTCCCTCTACGCCGCCCCAGTCGTGAAAAATCCGCCTCGGAAGGCTCATAAGGACCCCGTGACGGCGGAGGCTTGCACTCTCTGAGTGTATATGCCTCTAGTTGGTGTTATATTATTATTATATTAAATAATTATGAACTATGTCTTAAAGAAAACAATAAGAAATTGTCCATACCTTTTTTTATTATATAGTTTTTTCCTTTTCTTTTTTAATCAACGACGAGGGGGACGGTTTAATTAACATTATACAGCTTAAATGTCACTACTCAGTGAGCAATTCAAAGTATGTGCATATACCACGTCTGGGCAGGAGAAAATCATGGAATGCGGGACATTTGATGGTAAGGAATGACCAAACTCCTTGAAGGAGGAGATCTTCTCTCCTGCGACTTTCCTCGGAATATTCCAAGAATCAACACATCAAAAAGAATACAGATCATCTCCCATCGAAGAATAGAGCCTTTAAATCAAAGTATGCTATTGTGGACACTGCCCACCTCTAAATAATATGAACACTGGTTAGACGAACATAAGTATGTCCATATAAAATAAGTAATAGTTTTTTGTATTTTATAAATATATCTTGATCTTTGTCTTTATTTATTTATTCAACAGTCCCGAAAATAATACAAGCACAAATAGTAAATGTATTTAAAATGATGTTAATGCATAAAAACATAATTAAACTTTGAGTTTAAACTTAAAGTTGAAATTCTTTTTTTTGGTTTTTCGTAAATTCATATTAAGAGATTCATTTCATAAATAATTGTATATTATGTATGCAATTTGGACACCATTTTAGTCCGCGTGCCATAAAATGAGCAACAAACTTTTTTTTTGGTACTATAACTTATCGACAAACTATATTTTACTCTTATGTAACTTTTTTTTTTTCTCTTATGGCTGAGCTTATAAAACTTTATCGTTAACCCCAGGAATGAGGTATGATTAACTACAGAATTTAGGAGACGGCCTATGTTTAAATTAAAACATGTGCATTACCATAAAGGAGAAAAGTATATAATGCACTACTTATTTGTCATTGTAAGTGTGCGTCCATGGATTTCAGGCAAATAAAAATTCAAAATAATTCTCATAGTGTATGAACACAAAAACTCAAGTCTCCGTTAACATTTGTTGTTTTAATACTATGAAATAATAAAAAGTAATTATTTTCTGATACTAATTCACTTTTTTAATCGGTTATTTTATCCCAAGTCTTTATTTTATATTGTATTGTTTATATGATATGGCAAATTTAGTTGTGCGTTTAATTATAGTTTATCGGAAGCTGAAAAAACATAGTTAGTCGTTTATGAAAGTTATATATATATATATATATATATATATATATTATATATATATATATATATATATATATATATATATATAAGGAAACGACCGGGTACCTGGCCCGGCCCCGGTTGTTTTTTTAGTGTTTTTTACACTTTTTTAGGAAATTATTTTCTAAAAATTACATCGTCACTTTTTTCCAGAATGTTGAAGTCAGTAACAAAGCTCATTTGAAAAGGATATATGTTTGCTACAATTATTCAGAATATGTGGAAGTGCAGTTAAAAGTCAATTTAAAAAACCCAAAGTATTATCATAATTTATTAATATAAAGTTCAAATATATAATTTAAAGTTCAAATATATACTTTAAGTTAAAAATCATCAGGGTTTAAAATCTTATAATTATAATTATTAATAATGTATTAATGGACTCATTTACAACAGCACATCCCTCAAATTATTGCAAAAAGTATAATAGAGTTATTGTTTGCAATACTTCAGGATAAGATGAATATTATTTTATTTCAGCTCAAGAATACTTATATCATACATGTAAATTACGATATTGTATGAAACTAATAAAAAAATGATTCAAGAATAACTTACAGTAGTTCAATCGTTATAATTTTTCAATATGTTGTAAACGGATTTTGGTGGATATATAAAGTCAATAAATTCAATTCAATGAGTCGCTTACTTCTTCTTCATAACTCCTATTTTGTTAACACATAGCAATATTTTCTAATAAATATTTTTTGAATCAAAATATTAATTTTATTGAATCTTTTCGTTTATAAAGAAAAAATGATTAAGAAAAGTATAATATTCATATGATCAAAATAAGTAAAGAATTTGTTAATTCACTTAATTAATATGAACAATATTTGTTATGTAATAATTAAGGTAAGGACATATTTATAAGAGTTAAATCGCAAAAAACAAAACTTTTATACATACTTTTGCCATAGAGATATAAAGGCATAGAGGGCATATTGAATTATTCAGAGGAATACATTTTTGTATCCAAAGTAATTTGACCTACGTCATCGTAAGCTGATCCTAGAGATAGAAAGATCTGTTTATCAAATATTTCTATCTGTATGATGAGCTTACGACGACGTAGGTCAAGTTACTTTGTTTATATTTACGGCGACGTTGCTCTGCAATTGAAGGGAATAAGCTCTCTATATCTTTATATCCCTATGACTTTTTGCCGAGTAAACTTGTTGGGGATTTTCTAATTCTCTCTGCCCATCTCTGATTCCTCTCTCCGTCTCATTGCTCCTATCTGTCCCTCCCTCCTTTTCCTATATAAATACGTTACCAGATGGGGCGACAGACGTTTCTGTCTCTTTCTCAAAGAGTTTAAATATTTATAGACTATTTGTATTTGTTTTAATAATTCCCGTATTATGAAATACATATCAGTTAAGATCAATTAATGAAGGGATTAGTTTTTTTACTCCTTGTCAAAAAAATGAACTTTAAATATTATAAATAATATAGATGATCTTATAAAATGATGACTTCATCAACATATAGAAGATAGAGCGCTCCACTAACTCTTCAGAATTATTATCACAAGTAATGTTTTCATAGCTTCTTTGTTCGAACATCTCATTAAATTTAACTATGTATTTGTTTATGAGCAATTAGACCAAGGACGATTTAGATAAATATCTACCTCCTTCAGTAAGGTTCTCTTCCAAGAAATCCTTTTTATAGTTATAATCATTTTAGTTAAAATTCATTGTATAAACACTTGATTCTTATTTCTTAGTCATGTTATAAATGTATATAAATACTCCAATAAAACATAATCATTCAATGAATGAAACAACTCAGAAATAAAGCGTTAAAGTAAAGTAGCGCATTCATAACATAAAATTCTTCCTTTTTCCCAAAAGGAATTGGCTAAAATTTTAGTTCTTCTTTAGTCCGTAAGGGGTGCTTTGATGCTAGAGCTCTTTGAAAATAATAACAAAGTCCTTTTATTATTATATTGGAGACGTTTTTTATTTTTTATATTTCAAATCATCAAACTTAATTCCTTTAAGCCGGTTTTAAAAAGGATTGTGACTTAATTTCATGGACTAGCGACATCTAACGTAAAAGAAAATAACCAAACTTTTGGCCAATTTTTAATTGTTTACTTTTTCCTTGCATGCGCTACTTTACTTTAACGCTTTACTCAGAAAAATCTTTAAATATATTTTAATACAATACTATTACAATAATATTACATAACATCATTCTACCCCTCTATAGTTGGAATACATACACATATCCTAAACAGCTATTTTAAAGCTTTTCGATTGTTTTAGAGTGAGTATTATTAAGAAAAGGGATTGTAACCATTCTCCTCAGTCAAAGCACGCTCTTACAAGTGATGGAATACAGGTGAGTCTTCTCAAGACAAGTAGAAGAGACCATGTACAATATAAAGCTCCATCCTTAGACATGAAACATTTGCTCTCATACTGTTCCATTAATTTAAATGTTGTCGAAGGTTTCTTTAAATTTGTCGTAATGTTTTTGTTTCTTATTAGCTTGGCATATATTTCGAAATAATTCTGGACTTTTATTACTTTCTAAATATATTATTTGAGTTATGTTATTTTACTTTGCTCTAGAATAAATCGGGGACTCGAGGAAGTAAATCTAAGTTATTGGGGTGAAGAAGAAGAAGAAGTACCGATACTAGGAATAAGTGGCCGAGGAAAATACGGCCTTAGAAGAAATGGCCCAAAAAAGATGGATCAGGACGAAATGACCCAAGATTTAAAAAGGAAAATGAAGGCACATGAAAAAAATGGCCCAAAGAAATCTTAATCATAACAACTAAGAAATCGTTGCCAAAAATTTACATATGAATGCATAATGCAATATTTTTCTTTGTACGTGAACAATGACAAAGAACCGATAGTATGTTGAATTTTGCTTATTTGAACAGACACGTCCAGAGTATGGAGTTCTTATGAAGTGTTATTTCAAATTATGTATATGATTTTAAGCTATGTTTGGCCGTGGTGCATCAGATAGCACAAAAAGTAAATAATTTATTAATTGAATCCTTATTCAATAACTTAAAATTGCAAAAAAAAATTGCCTTTATTTACTCAATTCATATGAGCAACAGTATCTATACAATACTTAGTTTTATCCCACTCAAATCCTTGCAATTGGGTTATTTTTTTCATTTTCTTTTTCTATCTCGGGTTATTTTTTCCTGCTCCATTTTTCATTGGGCCAATTCTTTTTCTTGGCCGTATTTTCCCGGTCCCTTTCTTCTGAATACCAGAAGTACCTATTATAGTTTCTCATATTATTTGTCTTGACGCTACAATGAGAAATCATTCACGGGTGGTTGCAACGTTGGTTGCAACGCATTCAAGGTATCAAGCTTCTGATATAAAACAGGTTCGCACACACATTTAAATCTAAATATGTAGATCAATAGTGGTAGCGGTATTCGGTAAAAAAATTCAAGGTATAAATATTTATAGAAGAATCTACCGCAGGTCCTATCGATCTACCGAAATACTAAATATACTCCCAGTTCTTCCTTACAGTGACACTTTTTTATTTCTTCCTAAAAGATGCGAACCAAAAATAATTTTATTCACATATTTGCAACAAGCAAAGATTAATTATTTTAAAAAGTCATTACCATATTTGCTACTACTTGATAAACAAATCTTTGAGAACACAATTATAATTGAACCAGAACTTAAACAGTAATATGTCACTCGATAAAAATATGCTATGACAGATAAACTTTAATATATATCCCTTTTTTGTTAATATCAATACAGTTTTTAAGGAATTACGCATGTAATGGGGGTTATGGTATACAATCATATTTGCAGTGCAAATTGTATCACCTAGAAGGAATATCTGCCCCTGTACATCCTCCAATGCAATGAACGCAAGTCAAAACTTTTCTTATAATATGCAATAGTGTATTTAGGAATGTTTTAATAAATATTCAAGAAGATCATGTGCATAATAACAAAAATAGTTATCTGCAAGGCTAATTATAATGAATATTAACAAGATATAATTTGATTAACTATAAAGCCTGTTTTAATCTTCTAATTACCCCGTTGCAGCTTGTGAACTTAATATAAATGCATAATCTGTTCGACCTTTAATTACTCTGTAAAATGCATGAAACAGCGGGTTCGTGTTTTTGATATCCAAAAAGTCACGCCATGCATATATGTAATTCTAAGGGACTCAAACAAGACTTATAAACTGTCACATACGTCTTAATCGTCATATATATATATATATATATATTATATATATTATATATATATATATATATATATATATATATATATATAATATAATATAACTGGTCATAGCTTTCTTAGATATCATCAGTCATTGTCGAACCAATTTCTCACTCGAGAGTGTCGTTTTTGCCAGCAGAGTGATGAGACGTTTTATCACATGTTGGCTGAGTGTGATTTCTTTTGTCTTAAGAGAATGATGGCTCAGAAATGCTTTAAGCAACATCCTCCAGAGCTAAAGCAGATACCAGCAATTCTTAGGAATTGTAACATTGGTTACTACCTGTTTGGCTTCCCGAGTTGAATGGGTAAACAACATGGTTAAAGTGGTTGTGTGTTTTAGGGAATGGGCTAAGATACTCGTGTTTCGATTCCGCTTTGGACTCAAGACTCGACTTCAATTCGTACTCTTGGATCCTTCCCTCAAACAAACAAAAACAAACAAATATATATGTATATATATATATATATCAGGAAACGACCGGGTACCGGGCCGGGACTATATTTTCGTTCCTTCGTCATTCTGAAAGTGACGACACTTTTTTTTTAGAAAAGACTTCTATTAAAAATATTTAAAAATTAAAAGTAGTGTTGCACTTTTTGAGAAGATTTTAAGTCCCGACTCGGCTTCCGGCAAAAAAATTGTCCCGGTCGTTTCCTGATGTATGTATATATATACATTCTAAAGCGAATTCTTATTTAAAATTAGATTTCTTCGATCTATTAGTTATTAAATGTAAACATACGTAACGTCAGGGAAGACCGTTACGATTAATATGTCATGCTACTTCAATGGATCCAAAGATGAATAAATTCTATACCACTCATTTTTATGGTGCATTGTCTTTGTTCTTATGTTACCATAGCGTCAGCTAAGTTATTGGAATTCCATCAAACCATATCTAAAATATATACATATTTAACTAACTTCATCATATTGCCAAGATATTTTTAGAATAAATGCGTATCGTAAAATATGGCTCAAATGCTCTTCATTTTTTTAATGGAAGGAATGTGCAAAAACATGTATTTAGTTCTATTTTTGTATGCATGCCGATTATATTGAGTCGCACAGTATCCTATACTTATAATAAATAAGTATTGGTAAATCATTAGATCTCCAAAGAACCTTCATGTATCATTCATGAATAGATATTCCATAATCTTGTTCTTTGCCGAGCTTTTAGCGGGCTAAACAGTTAATAATATCTTTGTTTTTAATTTGAAACGTACTTTTGTTTATATACATAACCACTTTATATATCAATGCCATCTGATGTTTTCATCTACAAAGTATATATTTAATGAAAATATTAGATTCATCATGTAAAATATTAATATTGTAGACTTGTTGACGTTGGCCATTTATTTCGTTCGTTTGTCGTTCGCCAAAAGCTATCGTTCATCGTTAATTTAAAATTGAATCGTTCGTCGTTCATCGTTCGTTTGTCGTTCGCCATTCTGAAAAAAAATAAACAACCTTCTTTTAAAAAGGACATTTTTCTCTCGCCATTCTACTAAAGTGATGACTTTTTTTGATGAAAAAGACAAATCTTTGTCTTTTTTTTGGCGCCAAAACGAATGACAAAAGATATGGAATTTTCATTGTCGTTCGTCAAAACAACAACAATGAAAGATAAATCAACAAGTCTGATATATATATATATATATATATATGGGTAAATAGAAGTGACCCATCACAATTTAAATCTCTGATTTTCAATCCTATAGATCCTTCTCTGTATAAGACGGCGTGTGGATCCGGACTCGAAGCCCAGTCCGACAATTAAGGACAGCTAATCTTTGTAATTATGTTTCAACTATTAAACAATTATCTAGGGAAATATTCATTGAGTAATTACATTCTTAATAACACATCTCTCAGAGACAAAACATGCTATAGTTCCTGCTTTAGTCGTCATATCATATTTGTCCATGTCATGGCCCTAAGTGCTTTGTTCAAACTCTGTACAAACCACATCATGTGCGGTGCATGCTTATAAAGCAAAGTATATAATGTATTTACGACTATAAGGAAATGTTTGAACAAATGATCATTATATTGAATCCTCCATGATTAAGTCTCTCTTCGTCTTGATTGAAATGAGTATGTTCATCAGGAGCGTATCTCTTCTGATCAAGTCATAAGGGATTTTTTCATTGTTGTGAGGAGCCCATCATTAAAGCCCCTAGAACCCCTCCTTTCTCTCTGCTGAGATCTCCTATAATGTGTATAATAATTATAATTACTGATAAATACTCCCCCCACTGACTGTCTATCTTTTTACCTGCCTAACTCTTCTTTTTAAATTAAAAGTCATGGATTGTGTAAAACTGGGATCAGAGCTTAATTGGTCATGTGTTTATTCTCCCGCTCTTTCTAAAAAGGTCATGGCGCTGGATCAAGGATTTAGTGTCACGAGAGCGAGAGAGAGAGCATCTGGTGTCCTTGCTTCATGGGTCAAGTATTTGATATCGCCTTATGTGATAAGATTTGATAACTTTATAATGAATGATTAGAAACGTTTATGAGATTGAACATAGATATAATGAAACCTGAAACTCCCATTAAACTTATGAAGTATCCACTAAAATAAATGTAGAACATACATAATGCCGAACTTATAGAAGGTCAAGCTTACGAAATCTCAAATTTAATTCGGGGGATATTTTGAGTGTATTAGTGGATATTTAAAGACTATTGGATTTAGTATCTCTTGGCATTATAATACAGTAATAGAATACAAAAATCTCGCAATATATTTAACCCATGTGAAGGATAGCCAAATAATGTGTACTAAATTCGACGTTTTTATGATGTTAAGTAAGATCACACCTCAGAAAGAGTTTAAAATATATAGTAAGTGTTTATTTAGGACATGTATCAGGTATACAATAATATTGCATCCATGAATAACTGATTGTCCCACAATTTGTTTGCCTTATGTAAAAAATGTTTTTTGATCAACAAATAATCCAAAATATTTAATTTAAAAAAACAATCAACGGAGGTGAAACTATTAAATTGTCTTTATAATTTTTCTAAAATTACTTTAATTCATATCAATGACATTTGTCCCAAGATAAAAATAAATCAGGAGATGCAGGAGCTACATTGGTGTGATGGGATTTTATCCAGGATCTAAACTAGCAAACAAGATGTTAGTAGCTCATCAAGCTCATAAATCCGTCTCTATTCCAAGAACATTTAAATCAAAAGCTGCAGATCGAGCCGTCGCAGATATTAAATGAGCCTCGATTCTTGTGGATTCGGCGTTTTACTCCTCAATAGCTACAATCAAACCTTAGAACTTATAATTTAAAGTGTATTGCCTGAAGTGTATATATCTGAATCACTACTAAATTTGACGAGATCCTTTAAGACAAAGATTGTTTTTTGGTGGCATTTAAGCATACATCTTTATGTAGCTTTTTCTTTTTCTAAGATGAGTAGGATATAGTTCAAATATGATTTAATCACTTACCATCTGAGTCAGCGTTTGTTGAATGTATACCTTTACCTACCCATGTGCTTGTATGTAAGTGTGTATGTACATCGAGATATCTATCAGGGGTTAACACAAAGCCCCGTGTGTGTGTGTATGTGTTGAACTACATCGATAGACATATACACACATAAAAGAAACCATAGACACGTAGGGCAATTTCGATGAAGCTGATGTTTTTGAATAAAAAACTATAAGAAATTGTAAGAAGAAAGTAGGTGATGAATATGGGATGCATCATGACACGTTCGGACCTCTTTATGATGCCTATAAAGTGTCCAAACTCAATACAATGAGACTTAAATCAATAAGGTCTAATATGATCCGGTTATGTTGTGTATCACTTTCATATGAATGAGTTCTAAAATCGTTAGGGAAAGGCGAACACGATTAGGGCACAATTAATTCCAGCGTGACCTAACCCTTAGTAAAGGGCAGGGTCTTGGAAGAAAAGTAACGATATATAGTCGAACAAACAGCAGACAAAGGGGCATTTATTTATATAAATATGCTACAGATCAGTTTTGAAGATGCATTATGTATTTGTTGAACTTATAGGGAGGATAGACTGCCGAAATAACGACTGATAGTGCTGAATATCGGGGTATTTGTTTCGCTCTTCACTACTGGAGGAAAGAAATGTCGACTCACTCTTATATTTCATAATTAATATATTATATGAAGTCTCACTCCTCTCTCTCTTTCTGTCGCTGTCTTTCCCTCAACAATGGAGAGCGAAAACCGATGTTCCTACCATACGAGACTTCGAAACTCTATGTTCTCTATAGCTAAAACTGCTTTTGCAGCCACCCCAAATTTGCCTAACAGAAGAAATATATATTATAAACTTCTTTATAGCGTCCACCTGTCAATAACGTCCACTCCCCCCCCCCTCCTTGTGTGGTCACTATATACAGATTATCCTGGATTACAGTGATCGAATAGGCCTTCATATTTTATCGTGCATTGCATGATTACAATATGAAATTCAGATGAATTGCCTACTCTATTTTTATGGCTTATATATGAGCTATAATAACTATTTGTATCCCTATGTTTTGAGGCATAGACTGTTGCTTAAAAAAATCAAATTATGCGCATAGATTCATAAAATTATGACTCTATGACTCTAAGATTCAACTACTATTTGTTTTTAGCCTGTGTTTTATTTGGAATTAGATGTACATGTTGGCACAAATAGATTAAAATTAAACACTTTATATCAAAAAGCTAATATGTACAACTTTTTAACTTTAAAAACAAGTAATTAAATTTAAAAGTCTTTAGGGTTTTGTTGTCTGTTTCAGCTTTACCGATTGGAACTTAATCCGGTATCAGGTGGAAGACACTATCCGAGAAGTCAAAAGTAAAGAGAAGTTGGGGCTAAATGAAAGCTTTATTATTAGAAGAATTAAAGAAATGATGTACAGTATAAATCACATTTTTTAATGGATTATAAGATGAATTATGCATCATTGTTCAGTTTCCTTTTCTGGAGAATACAATTGCCAGCATACATTAAGCCATTACTGAGAAACTTTCCCTTTGAGATCAATCGATATGCACGTAAAGGATACATAGTCATTCATTATTTGTCTGCATAAGGTTACTCTTATACAATGTGTTTGGCTGTAGGTAAGGAATGCCCCAAAATTCTCTTGTTTTTATTTTGTTATTTCACGAATTTTAATTTTACTTCCTTTTAAAATGAGACTTCAAAGTTTTACAGCATAAAAAATACAAAGAACGAGGAACAACATTACTCTTAACACATCTTTTAGAAGGAAAAAATAATATCATTTAATCGTAGATATTAAAAATTGCCTCCATTTACAAATTCAAATTATTACTTTAATCAGGATGTAGCAAAAATAAGACATAAGGGAGTGGGATAACTCAGTGCATTAAGGCGTATTCTATTCTCAATGTTGTGGGCGCAGGCTCGAATCCCGAAAAAATAGGCATAGGTAGAAATCAGGCTTGTGAAGAAAGGCCAAACTGAACGGCATTCAGCTAAGCGGCGTTCAATGAAGGGAACGCCCAAAATGGTTACGCTGAAAGGAACGCCTAAAAATACTGTTAGCGATCAACTTTTTTTAATGGCATAAAAAGTACTGAGATAATGCACACTATCTTTGAATTTCTTTTATAAAAACGTTGTCAGTTGTATCCCTTGATGATCTGAACAACAAATATTTCTGAAAATTATTTTCTAAAAAAAACATCCTCATTTTTTACCCCCATACAATATATTTTATAACAGAGTTTTAATAAATTGAACACAAAAGAACCGATTGAACGCTGAACGCAACCCCAAAAACGTGGTTGAACACTGGACGAAACGGCAAAACAGTTGAATGCTTGCAAGCCCTGTAGAAATCCATGTAAAGTTCAAATTATGATTTTAAACCGGATGTAGCAATAAATAAGACCAAGAATAAGTTTAACAAGCTATTCTCAATAATGTACACATAATTACCTCCGCCGAAGGAGGTATTGTTTTCACTGACGTTGGTTTGTTGGTTGGTTTGTCAGCAGGATAACTCAAAAAGTACGGAACAGATTCGGATGAAACTTTGTGGAGTTGTTGGAAATGCCAAAAGAAACAAGTAATTAAATTTTGGCATCTCTGAGTGCAGAATTAAGATACAAAATGAGCTAAATACTAATAAATATTTCAAGTTAGCCTACTCTGCCAAAAGATGTCGCTGTGCTGTGAAATCGGGTGCCGGGAGCGTCTTCCTCTCAAAATTTCCGTCGAGGGGAACCCTCCCCCGTCCCTCTACGCCGCCTCAGTCGTGAAAAATCCGCCTCGGAAGGATCATAAGGACCCCGTGACGGCGGAGGTTTACACTCTCTGAGTGTATACATACCTCTAGTTGTATTTTGCGTTCGTATTGTACAATTGTAATAAAATGTAAAAACAAAATGATTCAGAGTCTTAAATGTATGTCATATTTATAACTAAAGATGTGTTCAAAAGCATACCAAATAAGCAAAATAGGCTAAGTATAAATCAATATAAATATGGAAGGGTAATATTGTACATTCGACTTCCGATACATCATATTTCTATTAGTCCCTATAAAATACTTGAAATAAATTTATTTTCATACACAATACTATATTCTCTTATAGCATATTTTACACTACGATGCTCATGTAAAGGGTATTGAACATAATAAATAATAAAACTCGTAATCTTATTTTTTTAAAACTAGTCTTAGAGAATCAATGTATTATTATATTTTTTTACAAAACAATTGTCAAACTGTGCATAGGATGCAAAATATAAAGGATAAATGACAAGACGATCACAACATTATGGATTATTGCTCCTTTTAAAATTAAAAATAATGAAATAACTTGTCATACTTATGCTATCATTACAAAAATAATATACCAATATAAATATTTGCGAGCCTTGAACAATACAACCTCCTAATCGAAAATGAAAGGAATAGGACGTGTTCTTGTTTGCCTTTTATATGGATAAACAAAATGCTTACCAAGAACAATAAAAGGTCTTCAGCTTATATATTGTTCCGAAAGGATCAAAACATTAGATTACAAGTGCATCATTAGGTCATTAGAAAAAAGAAAATTAATTATATTATATGAAGCAAGAAATTACAATACTTTTTAACAAATAACAAACTATTTAATGCACTGAATCTTTTCAGCATTCAAAAATCAGCTGTCAGTATATCTTCATATTTATCTTCATATATGTTATATCAATGAAAATAACAAATGGTCACATAAGGGATGAACACTCTCATTTACTGTTGTTGTGTTACTGACGTCACTTGCATATGTTAATATATTGCACCTTCTGACGTCATGTGCCTTACGTCTTACTCTTCCTCCCTGACATTTTTCTCCAGTGGCGACGACTAATTATATTTGTTAATCTTAAGTTATCTGAATAGAGACATTAATATATACAGCTGATTCACTTAAATTGAGACTCACATATTACAACTACATACAATCTTTGTATTAGTTTTACACAAATAATTTTTAAACAAAATGATAGCACAATGTGTAATTTACAAAATGTATTTCATTAATTTTCACATATCCTTCTTTGGCCTTCACTACAGCTTTGAACCTCCTCACGTGGAGGCAACACAGGCAGGAATCTCTTCTCAGCTCAGACCATGACTGAGGGTGGCTTTTGCCTTCTGAAGAGAGTCCTCAGCTGCACGGGGATGTCTTCCTTTTTTCAAGATAAAACCCGGTCATTCTGACTGTTGTGGGTGGCCTGGACCGTGAAATCTTTGTCTGAGGAAGAGATTCCTGCCTGTGTTGCCTCCACCATGAGAGGTTCAAAGCTGTAGTGAAGTCCAAAGGAGGATATGTGAAAATTTATTGAAATACATTTTGTAATTACACATTGTGCTATCATTTTTGTTTAAAAATTATTTATGTAAAATTTAACACAAAGATTGTAGTTTGTAATATGTGAGTCTCAATTTAAGTGAATCACCCTGTATATATATATATATATATATATATATATATATATATATATATATATATATATATATATATATATATATATATATACATATGTATTAGGGTGATTCTTATTTCACGTTTTTCGGATTTGAGAGTCGTGCTCCCCTTAGGATTTTACTTTAGTGCATAGATATCATCTTGTGCAAGTTTGAACGAAATCGAATAATGGGAAGTGTCCACTCAACGGGCCCAAAAGTTATTTAGTAACTTCTGTAGTAATTTTTTTTCGCCATTCGATCGTCTCTAATGTCCTTAATTTCAATGCAATTTTCAAACAATTTGCCGCAAAATGTAGGTATGCTCGCATGGATCCCAAATCAGTTTTTATTTTTTATGTACATCCAAAATCAACCGATATAATATAGTTTCAAAATGTTCATTTTTGGGGTATTTTCCATAAAAATGACTATTTTAAAACTTGAATTTCTCGTTGAATTTGGATTTACATAAAAAATAAAAACTGATTTGGAATCCTTGCAAGCATACAAGCATTGAGAGACCTCAATAACTCAAGAATTAAAAATATATGTTTGCCTTATTATACATGCATTGCCTATCCTTTTCATGTCAACAAACGAAATCTCCCTTGAAAATGTTTCATTTCCCTCCATTTATTTCAAATATCAAATCCCCCCCCCCCTTACACTTGCAATCAGAGATAGAGAAAACTTTAACAAGAGAAAATAAAGAAGATCCTTGCATTCCAGGAAGATGAACAATTTTCTCTGAGTCCTCATTTTTCCTCCTTCCCATTGATGATATACTTTGATATATATGATAACTATGCAACTTAATCCCTTGTTGACATGCCAAGAATCCTGGCTTGAAGCCATGGGAAGTTTTTGGTGGGTGTCATGATAATGACATGAGAGAATGACAGAGATCATAAGGATGGAGGTTGAGCAAATAACTCGAGTTACTTTCCTCAAAATGAAGGAGTTAATTTGCTTCAATTCATGTTGAAGGCAGCAAAATAATGAGGGATCTCCTGGGACTTTTGTTTTTAATACATATATTAGATCGTGTGATTTGTTTTATACAGAGCCCTATGCGAAGAGTTTCGACAATAGATTGGAGCATCACCTGGTGGAAAAAGTATTTCGGCTCAAAACAGTCATAGAGATATATGATCTCTATGAAAACAATCATGAAATGAAAATAATGATTATTGTTCCTATGTTATTGTTAGGATAAATATATCGGAATCTAAAACAAAACATGTGTCAATAAAGCCTTTCATTTACATAATGGGGGATTGTTCCATAGAAATATATAAAGAGAGGCTCCTGAGCGATTTGTAGAATCCACAGCACCACAAGCAGGAATATTTGTTATTTTAATAGATCTTTAAAGCTTATATTGTTTTTATACATCGAATAAATTATCTCAAAAGACTATTTATTTACAACTCCCTCCATAAATTATGAATGTTTTGAGCCTGACTTTTTTAGTCAGCTGCTATACAGACAGTTCTTACGACGTAACTCTACTTTTTGTTTGTTTATATTTATTACTATCATCCACGATAGACATACACGAAAACGCACATATAACACTAAAGTAGAGAACACAACCACACTACGGGGTATCTGTGTTACAATAATAATAATAAAAATGTCTGAGACGTACATCATAATTTTGAACCTTGTTCTTTAGGAAACCCCATTTAAGAGTTCTGGAACAAGGAATATGACAATTTTGGGAGCATAATATCATGGATTCAGAGATGATATTTTCTTTTCGACCTTTATAGGCGACAATGAATATATAAACCTATAAATATATATATAAAGATTGAATGAAAGGCTTATAAAAACCAAAAGCTAGGATTCTTTAAGTATTTTGTCCAATACAAAATTTAACAGAGGATATTTTAAATTCATTATGTTCCTTCTTATGAATACTTAAAAAATAGTTTCCTTAGTCCTTTGCATGCTATCACGTGAGGAGAATTTAATTGTTTCCCCCCTACTTTAATTCATGTGCGCCTGCAGTTATTATACCTAATGATCATGGTTAAAGATCTACAAAAATGCTCTAACCTTTAATGTAACAATACACTGATTTTTTTTTGTCTTTGGGAATTCTTCCGGAATTTTTCGTCACGACAAAATCAAGTCAGTTTTATTATCCATTCAAGTCTTAGTTACGCAGGGTGTTTCCTCATTATATGGTGTAGGGGACCATTCATTTTATTGCCAAGTTATATTATTACATCATTTACCCTGTAGCTTTATATTTAATGTGAAAAATTATACTGAATTGTATATAACATAAATAAAGATGTTACAAAATTACAACAAAGCGAAAATCGATGATTTTCAGTGTCATTTTACTTCAACTATATATATATAGGATTATATACATATAAAAATAGACGAGAATACATAGTAAAACTATATAAATAACCATTGTAGCTTAGAATTTTAGCATCGATGCTAAACAAACATAAACTAGAGGACTCAGAGAGTGCAAACCTCCGCCAATCCCCACCAAATGAATCACTTGGTCTTTTTGTCATTTGCCAATAGATGTCGCTGTGCTGTGCTCTCCTATTTGAGAGCACAGCATAGCGACATCTATTGGCAGAGTAGGCTAACTTGAAATATTTATTGGTATTTAGCTCATTTTGCATCTTAAAAAAGTACTCAGAGATGCCAAAATTTAATCACTTGTTTCTTTTGGCATTTCCAACAACTCCACAAAGTTTCATCCGAATCCGTTCCACACTTTTTGAGTTATCCTGCTGACAAACAAACCAACCAACCAACCAACAAACCAACGCCAGTGAAAACAATACCTCCTTCGGCGGAGGTAATTAAATACAATTAAAGGATCACATGATTACATAAAAGTAAAAACAGTTAGAGGCGTTTATTAAAATATTTTAAATGTCTTCTGTATATTACTTGAAGAGAGTGTGAGATTCCGGGATAATATTTAATTACAGATTCCGCTAATGCCCATGAACAGTCATAGGCAGAGGGAATTTCTAAGTCTAAAGCTAAATATATGTTAATCAAACTGCATGCATATAAAACACTACTTGCTTTTATCCCATTGCATTCCAATGCAATCAAACCGTGTAGGACTTATTATAAAGGAACAGAAAATATTGAGATAATTACTTAACGCCTAAAGTACATTATTGGATGCTTGTGATTAGTGTACCTACAAAGTTTATTACCACAAGCAAAACGATGCTATTTATCTTCTTGCAAAAATAAATTACTACCATGGTTTAATCTATGATGGGATACCTTAGAGTAGCTCATCATTTGGATCCCAGAAGGACAGCTTTTAGGAGGACATTTTACAAAACAAGCAAGGCAATATTTTTGCTTAAAAATTGATTTGAAGAACTCAGGTATTTTTTTATATTTCATAATAATAAAAAAGGCAATAATTTATTATAAAAAAGCCCGACATTGGGATCGGCCTGATCCTGTAATCCCTGGTGGCGCTACATCAAAGACTTGATGTAGCGAAAAAATATAAGTATAAATGGATTAGTTGTTATTTGTTTATATGTTTAAAAAGTAATTTATTTAGACTGCACATATTGGTGGGTATCATATATGTGATTGCACAATTTTATATAATTAATAAATTAGATAAAATGTGATCTTAAAAATATATTTTTTACCTTGCAACGTAGAATATATATATACATATATATATATATATTATATATATATATTATATATATATATATATATATTATATATATATATATATATATATATATATATATATATATATATATATATATATATATATATATGAAGTACAAGCATAGCTCTCTTACAACATACGTATTTACATATGTAGTAAGGTTACTAAATAAACTAAATAAATTTTAATAAACCAATTGATTTTTTAATAAACTATGTTTTATTTGTTATACCTGTTTGTTATAATATTTTTTTACAAATCGCATTTCGACTTCCACATTATCATAAAACTCAATTTTAATTTGCGCCGCCCAAAACGGAACATGTGGCAGGCATTCCGGGGGCTCAAATTTAAAAATATTTTTCCTAACGATTATTTAAGCCTTGGAGAACATGAAAAACATCTATTTGAATGTTTTTAAAGAAAAGGGTTAAATTTGAACAAGTCTATGTTATATATATATATATATATATATATATATATATATATATATATATATATATATATATATATATATATATATATATATATATATATATATATATATATATGTGTGTGTTGGAACATTCATTTTTAAAACTTATTCCTGCTGGTTCATACTTTGATATGAAGGTACAAGGTACTTGGTTTTGAGCACTGAATGTCATCTCCCTCCTATATGTGGGAAATAGATATTATGGCGTGAGAAGGAACAGAGTAATTATTATCATTATTTTTGATATTTACAAAATGTCGCGTGTCCTAACAACTCAATTAAATCCTCATGCTCAAGGTTTTGAGTCTTTTAGTCAACAACTGGATGCATTTTTTCTCTTTCTCAATTATTATTGATATAAATAGTAGTTCGAATCTATATCAATAGCAAAACTACTTAAGAAATTATAAATTGCAGAAAAAAATATTGCTTCTAGACAATAATTGAACTTATTTAAGAATTAATGCATTCATTTACTATGCAAACATCAACATCCTATAAATATTTCATAATTACGATAAACTCTAACGAAAAATTCATTTATAATTATATTATTGAATGGAAATATATACATCGTTAGCAATTAACTTTTTTCTTAAAATTCAGTTAAATCCAGCTTTTAAGAATGAAACCTCAACTTGTTTCTATCAAACTACTGTTTTTTAAGCTAAAATCATTGTCACTAATACGCAATACTTTCAAATCACTAACTATTCTCAAACACATCCCTTATAAGTATAATATTTTAATACTAATCTCCTTTTTTTATACTATGCATACACTGACCCATGTTTTTAAAGATGGGAACAGTTTAGGTATGACAGTTTAGGTATGACAGTTTAGGTATGACAGTTTAGGTATGAAAAGAAGGAGATTAGTATCAAAATATGACATATGCCACTAGTTAATAGCCTCTTTGGGGATGATCCCATTGAGAGCCCACTCTAATTTTGTTTGGTTTGAACTATAATAAGTTGAACTACCTTCAGAAAAAAAAATTGGCCAAAAAAATCTTGCGGCCCGGCAGGGGCACCCTTTTGAAGTACGCGCTAAGGCGCCAAATTTTTATTTTTGGCTGTACTATTTCGTGTTTGTACTCAAATGAAAGCTGTGTATGTCTTGAGTATTTTGATGCAAAAAAAACCCGATCATTATCGTTTTTTGAAGTATGAGATGGGTACGGGTTTTTGACATTTTTCAAAACTTTGCACGCCTCTAAAATGGTCCTTAGGTGCCCCAGCCACCTGAAATGTGCACAAATTGTTATCCTATAACCCTTAATAAGTGTACCAAAAATCATCAAAATCGGTGATGGTCATGCCGTGAGGTGTATACAGTTGACGTGGAATCACGTACTGGCTTGTAAAGATGAACTATTGTATTAAAAATTATGCAAATATAGTCAACCATCAAGGGTTTTTTTTCTTTATTTCACAGTTCATGGAATATATACAATAATCAAAGCATAAGGTATATAAAATGATGCTACTGCGTAAAAAATACATTATTAAACATAATAGTTTAAATTTTTAGCATCCCAGCTGAACAAATCAAAAATATATATATCAATTAAAAGCACATAAAACCGAAATGAAAGATTTTAACGAAAAAACACGGAAAATTATATAAAAAATTAAGAAGTTAAATAATAATATTATAATTTACCCCTTCTGCGGAAGTGATTCATCTTGGGAATTTTCAAATTTTTTGTACCATATTCATAATACAATGTTTTGTTACTTTTATTTGAATTTAACTTTTTAAAGAATAATTTTTATAATTGTTGATATTGTCTGATGTATTGTGTTTTGTTTTAATAGTAATGAATAACTTAATATTAGGGAACTAATTTTAAACTACAATGTTATTTATACATTATATTATGTGCAATTTCTCTGAATAAATAAAGTTATATGAAAAAAATAATTATAAAAAGTTTATTTGTAGTTTCTAAATTTCTTTAAAAGCTTCTTTATGGCGTCATTATAAAACAGGGAAGGGAAGTATCGGATTTCATCGGCGGTTAGTGCCCCCGAATCACCAGGACGGAAGGAATTACGAGGTCCAAAGCCAAAGAAAATTGGCCTGAAGCTTGCAGAGGATGATACAAGGTTTTCAGGATTAAAGATAGGAACTTTACGCTATTAATGGATTGCGATTGTATCTGGGCTCTTAGCAAAACAACATCAAAAACACTGTAGGCAATTCCAAGGTATATATGTATATAGAATACCGTTACGAATCAAAATATGTATAATATTTTGGAGATGCCCAACTAGTTTTAAATCTACAAATTAGTCAAAAGTCGACCGATTTATATAAAAACTTGGAGACGTGTGTGTTACGGAAAAAACGATAATGCATCCTGAGAAATTATGAAAGAATAGCGGCTATTACATTTGAGCAACATCATCATAACTTGTAAATTCATTGACTCCTCATGTATTTATAAAAACATGTGATCGAGATATATATATATATATATATATATATACAGTGCGTTTAAAAAAACGAGGAAAATTTCTTGCTCGTGAAAATGGCTTGTTTATAGCGTTTATCTTACGTTTACAGGCTTTATTTATACTTCATTAAAAGAACTTTAAAAGAGCTTTCAGATGATACCCATTAAGTTGATGTGAGACTTCAGGTTGGCCTTGAAGGTCAGGATGAAGTTCATATTGGATCATTAACAATTTCTAAATTAAATTGGATACTGTGCCAACATGCTTTAACCAATCAAAGTGAAAGTTTGGCCAATTATGGATAGCTATTGGTAGTATTGATCGCACCATTATTGACCCTTGAGTATGGACATCAAGGCCAAAAATATCCTTTTCCCTTGTTTTCTAAAACAAGATTTTTGAGAGGTTACTTTGAGAAAAAAATTAAATGGGTCCATAATCACAGTAACCAAATAAAACACAGCTATCAAACAAGCTATTTTGAGCTGAGATATTGAGCAAAATGGAAATTAAACGAGAGCGTGTGGCAGCTCTCCTGGCCGCTGGACACAAAGTCCAGGACATCTGCAAGGCTGAGAATGTGGGCAAAACCCTTGTGTACAAGGTAAATACCCTTGTAAAGAATGGACGAGACCTCAACCGCAAGTCTGGGTTTGGACGACCTGCCAATATGGAGCAAAAGGTAGTATTTGTGGCCACAGTTAAGGAGACACCCACTGCATTAATTCAATGGTGGCCAAGGCCCTGGGGACGTAAAAACGACAGTTTGGTGAGCTGTGAGGGATTCCAGTGTCATGAAAGGCAAGAAAATATTGACATGAATGAAGAAAAATCCATGTGTTGTTCGCGTTTTCAGCGATGAAAATTCTTTGCTGTGGATCCATCCAGGAACATGCAAAATGAGCGATATGTTGCCAGTTCACCCAGTAAAGTCCCTCCCCACCTTCATACCAAGCATCCAGCTGGTGCCATGAGTCATGAGAGGAGATCAAGTATTTTCCATCAAGTTCACTATCTCATTTAAAGATTTTACGTCGCATTCTTAAAATTCAAAATGATGTTTTTTATAATAATTGATTATCGTTTTTTAAAGTATATTCTTGCATTTTTATAGTTATTTTTTATCTGAATATGTTCAATCATCGTTAAAATAGATGTTGTTCATCTCCGAAGTAATAATTTTGTCTAAGTATGTTTCGTTTTAACGCAATTACTTTGGAATTTTTAGAACTGAAATATATTTAAAAAAACGAATTTATTTATATATGAATGACATATATTTTATCCACATTTTGTTTAATTTATTGTATTCATATGGATTAGTGTATGCTTGTGTGCTGAAGCATTGAGCATGACAAATATTTGCAAATATATATTCTCATGTTGGCAACTATTGGCGGCATTCGTACTACGTATTTAAAGAAATTTATGAGAAAACGATGTAAGAATCAAAAGTCTGAGACAAGAGATGCCCCTCAAAGCATTTTTAACCCATTCTTCTTGAAGAACATTATAAAAATAAATATTTAATAGGTTGCTCGTCTTACACTAGCTGTGAATTTTTTTTTTTTTTTTTTTCTTGGCCAACAGGCATAATTTTATATTTCAAACAAAAACAACAAACAATAGACATATTAATTAATAAAAACAAAAAAACCGAAAGAACATTTGGGTAAAAACATCATTTCTTACGACATGTATCCTTTAAAACTTTAATGTGGAGTTTAACCATTGATAAAATCCCCGAAATATCGGTGCATGATGCACTTCTCCTTGCATATAATACATGCTGTGTTTTTGTAATTATAGAATTTATAAAACGTTCATCGAGTCCAACATAAAAGGCTATAAAGTCACTTCTCTTAGGTTGATAAAAACTTAAATTGTCGATTAAAAGATCTGAAACAGATTATATAAAGGACCAAGATATGTGCAGTCATATAAAAAAGTGGTCACTGGACTCACTCTCCGTACGGCAAAAAGAACATTTACTATGATCTTGCGTAAAAAATTTGTCTCGCACTTCGAGTGTACCAGAGAGAACACGGTATTTAAACCACTTTTCTGATGACGACAGCATATCACTTTTTATCACACATATAGCTTTAGCCACTGGAACATTTATACAACGTCTTCTTAAATAATTAATGAAAGGTTCCATTGTAGGCTTCAAACAAATTTTCCGCAGTTGGGAGGAAGAGGTTTCAGCCAGACGCAATCTGATTGGTACTGCAGGTCTGTCTACAGACTCGTACAAGCCAAAAAATAGACTGAATTGCTTGAAAGCCATTTTATTTAGAAGCAAGGGGGAATCTGCCGTTTCTGCAGCAAAGTCAAGTCCGACTGTATTTATTCCTTTGAAATTTATGGAGCCTCTTGTAGGAAGCTCCCATCTAAGGCTCTTTCATACTCTTTTCACTAGCTTGTGAAATTCGATCCGGCTGCACCGCGCAAGGCTGCCCGAAGGTGGTACAGTTTTACTTTTGGCTCATACCCGAAGGTACGCACTGTGGCTCGTCGATTCCTCGAAGCAGCGTCTCACCAGAGACAACAAACAAGAGTCCGTGTGGCAAACTCCTTGGGGCAAGCTCACCCCCTTATATACTAGCGGCCAAAACGGCGATTATGGTTCCTGGGTCCCCGAGGCAAAAATTTTTTTTTTTCAAAAATCTTCATGGGGGGTCTATTTAGGGGTTTTGGGGTCGCTGATCACGATAAGCGTGGTTAAAAATGTCTAGAAGACTTTAAAACCCTTCAAAAAAGCTATTAAATGCGTTTGATGGTGTTTTCAGCAAACCGGAAAATGCGACCTCGGACCGGAAATCCGACTTCAGATTCGAGTTCCTCTGGTCGAACTTACCCTAAACCACTCCTAATATATAAACAATTAACCTTTTCTAGAAAAAGTGTCTCACACTGCCAAGCCTAGCCATGACCCTGGGCGTCGTGGCCAGCGACGGAAAGTACATGCCCTGCAATGGTTCCCCAATGGCCTCAAAATTGGCACAGAGCAGTATCTGGAGACATGAAGGATGTTGTCAAGCCATAGTTGGACTCTACTTACCCTGATGGCAATTATGTATGGCAACAGGACTCTGCACCTGCCCATAAAGCCAAAAAAAAACTCAGGAGTGGTGTAAGGGCTAGTTGAGAGATTTTGGTCATGGCAAATGTGGCCACCCTCCTCCCATACCTGGTCCCCCTGGACTATGAAATTTAGGGTGATCTAGAGAGGAGGGCATATAGAATCCGCCATCCAAATGTTTAAGCCATGAAAGATGCGGTCAACGAGCAGTGGGCCGCAACATCCGAGGCCACCATCATCAGGGTCTGTGCAACCTTCCGCCCCGTTTGGAGCGTATGTTTCTGCAGAGGGGGACATTTGAAAATTAATAGCTATTTTCTATATTTATAACCTCAGAAAATTTATGTGTTTAATAAATTATTCTCAAGATATTTCACCATCAATTTAAACCTTAATTTTTCCGCGTTTTTTTAAACGCACTGTACATTATATATATACAATATTTTTTATTTGTACAATCTAAAATGTTCTTTATGTATTTTTATTTTGCTTCATAATTTAATTCGATGGAATTACATCCTTGGAGATATAAATAAACATTAGGGAGATTATTCTTTGATTTTAGGTTCTCAGGAATCAGGCGGCAGCTGGAGTCAGAAAGGACAAACTCCTGTCCAACCTGAACGCCATCAAGAAGGCCAACGGCGATTCTAAGGTGTTGGGAACCTGGCCAACAGGGTCATGGGAAAACCAAAGTTACGCCCCTTCCTCTATCACTTACTATTAATGGTATCGACACCTGCGACGACAAAGGGGCGGCGGATACATTAAACAGTTTTTATATTAAAAAGTAGATGATCTTCGGGCAAGCATGTCCTCTCCACCCCTTCTTCCGACATCTGTGTCAGAACTGACCGCAGTTGCAATGGGCTAGTCCTCGGGGGATCGTGCTGGACTTCTCCTTTGCCAGTGCAGCCAAATTAGGAGAGTCGTCTCCTCCATATCCAATACAGAGGTGCTGGGCATGGACGAACTGCCGCCATCTGTATTCAAACTAGGAATTTAAGTCCTATCTCCCACCTGATCAATTGCTCTCTTGCCAACGGCAAGGTACCCGTCATTCTCAAAACAGGCATTGTAATTCCGAGCACAAAGGTAAAGGGAAAAAACCCAAAGGACCCAGCCTCGTATCGGCCAGTTTCCCTGCTCCCGTCCTCTCCAAGATCTTGGAGAAGGTAGTTAAGGCTGATCTGGAGTACCATATGGGAAAAATTAGCGCCTTACCCAACAGCCAATTTGGCTTTCGGCCTGGCCGCTCCACTACTACAGCCATTGGAACGGCTCACAACAAATGGATAAAGGCTGTCCAGGAAGGGAAGATCGTAGGCATACAGCCTTTCATATATCCTCTGCGTTTGACACCGTCGACTGTGACCTCTTACTGGAAAAAATCTAGGACCTTGGCGTCACAAGGAGAGTGGGAGACTGGTTTGGATCTACCTGAATGGAGGTAAGCAATCCGTCAATTGGAACGGCACCAGAGCGACTTCGTCGACGGGAAGTATGGGGTCCGCCAAGGTTCTATCCTTGGTCCTTTACTCTTTCTCATACTCATGGCTGGCCTCCCAGTGGAGATGGGTGTTGTGAGAACATTGTTTGCTATGCAGACGACGTCAGCGTCTGGATAGCAGACAGGATGTTGATGTGGTGGAGACCAATCTGAACCTCCTCGCCACCAAATTTGTGGAGTTTGCAGCGAGAAATGGCTCTCTTTAAACCACACAAAGCCCAGCTACTCCTGGAGGGTGGTAAGGACAGTAAAGAGAGAAGGAAGAGGGTTGAGGTAAAGGTCGGCCCTCCACAGTCTCCCCTACAGTGAATTGGAGTTGCTAGGGGCAAAGTTGACTCCACCCTTTCACTCAACTTAAATGTTGACATCATGGCGAGGGCAGTCAGGGGTCAACATGGTTGTAAGGTTGGCGAAGCACATCCCAAGGGGTCCTTACCTCCACCAACTAGCCAAGGGCATTGTTCTTGGAAGGTCGGCTATGCTGTCTCAGCAGTCACACCCAGACGGTTTGGAGACAGTAACCCCACAGGACCACTTGCAGCTGCCCAGGTTGCTCTGAATGATGTTGCCAGGACTCTCACTGGCAGCTCAGGAGAGAGCACATACCCGTCCGGGACCTCCTGAAGTCGGCAGGGCTCCATCCATCAACACCATGGCCGTGCGGTCGGCAGCCATGGAGGCGTGGAAGGCATTTTGAAGAAGGAGGGAGAAACCCACTGGCCTCATGCTCTTCGAGACGAAAAATGAAAGGAGACCAGATCCAACGCAGCCGGAATCGTCCCAAAACCCCTCCTCTGGCAGGCAGATACCCTGGTATGTGTTGCAAGAACTGCCTGGATAAAAGTCCACAGTTGCGACAGGCCAGGACGTGGAGAGCTGCCAGTGATGCAGCAATGGCTCTCGCCGAGGAGTGGCGCTATAGGTTACTCCGATCTCAAGGCATGTTTTCCCCCAAAAATCGTGTGGTTTTTGTTTGTATTTTATATATTCATATATATATATATATACGTTTATTTATTAGTTTGTTTTATTATTGTTTTATTTATTTAAAATTTATATATATATTTTAGACCAGCTACTTCTTGCTGAAATATAACGCATTATACACAATCTGATATATGTATATATATTATATTAGACATACGCAAAAATTCCATCCATTTCACAAGGCAACTTCATTTATACGATCATTTGCAGGATCTCCCTCGTTTTTATATTGTGGCTCAAGAAGAAGTTTTATTATTATATTGTTATTTTATAACAGAATTTGACCGGGTCTAAAGGAAAGTGAAATTCCCCCCTGAAAGATGTTTCTTCTTCCTCTCCTTCTTTTCCTCCTTCTTTAAGAAGACACCTTCCCCCTCCCAAAAATATCCAAGAAGTAGGTATTATTATATTGAGTGGCTTACCTACTTCTTCTTAAGGTATGTAGGCAAACACACACCCGCTTAAGGACCATGAGGTAGACAAGACGTAAGAGCGCGGAGGAACCATTAAAAGTGTACACGAAATGTCTACCGACCGTCAGTTGAATGCAAGTTCCGAATTGGAAAAGAAGGGGGGCACGAGGAAAGTCAGTAATAAATTATATCGAGTAGAAAAAAGTGTCAACCAGAATTATAATTGAACCACGTGCTTCACACTTTTAACAAGGAACAATTACAGGGTAAGACATCAGTGCTTTTTAATATTAACATTTTATGTATTTTATACTATTACACTTATGATTGTGAAGTATCATATATATATATGAATTAATTTCGATATTTATTCTGATTATATATATTAATTATATATATATAATATGTCAAACCATACGATCTATGTTTTTGATAACATTAAAATGTCATTTTGCTTTTGAACATTCGCCAAACATATTTTTGATTTATATGTAATAATATACAAATAGAGCTATGCAATATTAAAATCTCTTTTAAATGCATTAAATTTCATGTACACACAAGAGATCAGTTAGTGATGTTGAATAAAGCAAAAAAGTACTCTTTAATGGTTTCTGATTGGACAATTCTAATGTTCTCCTGGAGACAAATATTAAATAAAAAATGTATATCCATGGTATAAACTTTATGTTAGATATCTATGTATATGCAACTATCATTTTATGGTTTTTTTGCCTATGTGGTTCGATAGAATGCCATCTGACTTGATATAAATAAGAATTATAGCATTATAATTAGTCTATCGAACATAGGATCTTATCAATGAAGTAGACAAAAATGACCATCCTCTCTCGGGAGTATTCGAACCTGCGACACCAACATTGAGAGTTGAACACGCCTTAACGCACACGGCTATCGCAATCCCTTATGCCTTAGCAACGCTATACATTGCAAATGTAAGCTACGTTATTAATTAAATAAAAAATATAGCATAAACTTAGTTCCCCTCTTAGTTTATATATATACCAGATATCAAAATAACTGATTGATAGTAATATTTCATTGGTTAAACAATTTGAAAATAAATAAATTCTGCAAAGTGTAGACAAACTAAATTATTTATAGTGATTGTACATAGACTGAGCAGGATTTATACTCGTACTTATCTGACAAAAAAAGAAAAAATATATACTCCGGATATCTTCTCAAAATAATAAAAACATCATTCACAAGAGCCAAGGAATAAATAACCTGAGACCATAATTATTATGACCAAGGGTGAAGTGGCTTGCGTTGATGATTAAATGACAACTAATACGATACATATATTCTAGTAAAAGTAAAATATTTTCTTGTCATTTTGTATCATTTATCCTCCCTAAGGCTTTTAATTTATTAAATAAACGTTATAAAGAATACAAGTATATAGAAAGAGTCACAATCGAAGATTATCTATGAGTAAACTTGAAGTGGTTTGATTTTAAACGATATAGAGATTCAAGAAATACTCAAATGTCTTGATCTTGTATCTGCGCTTTAAAAAATGCAAATTGTACCGAGGGATAGAAAACAAACTTTGTTTTAGCAAATATTTAATAGAAATAAAAGCAATTGCCATGGAATTACTTTAGGACACATTATGAGAAGATAACTTTAAAACCCTTTATTGTATGGCATTGAAAATTGTGGATTTGTAAAAACTTAAGAATGAAAATTAAATGGATTCAATTTATTATGCATCATTTTGATTTGTTTATTCAAAAAGTTATATATCATTTCTTAACATGAAACTATATGAGTTTTTTAAAATTTGGTCTGTCAACAAGACCTCAGCCATGTATAAACAGAGTGCAATGCTTCCACGGGTAAAAATATAGATACACATATTTTATCCCCTTCAAAAATACGAAATTTCATGGGGATAAAATTTATTATGTTAGTATTTCTAACTAATTCTATTTTATTGGTGCCAAAATATACCACCTTTATGATGGTTTTCCAATTTCGCATAAATCAAAAGGTCAATGGAGGTTAAAAGGGCTGAAAAAATATGAAACTATTCAAATGGAAAATAAAAGAACAGATAAAAATATTGGGATTTATAAAATGAAATAGTTCAAATAGGAAATACTTTGAACACATATTATTTTCCTCCTTTTCGACTAAGTGGTCAGTAGAATTGCATCGTTGGATATAAATAAGCAATAAACAGTCCATACACGAAGAGGAGTTACGATCCATCATGATAGGAGCAGCCGCACGTTACTCGGCACTCGGAATCAAAATCCTTTATCTTCCTCCTGGATTTGGACGGGCGAACTCATCAAATTATTCCAATCAACTTCAGCACAAATATCTAAGACTGATGAAATCAATTGCTAGAAGATATCAACGTTTTATGTCAAGAACCGGCCTTATTGTAATAGTTTTAGCTTTGAAACTCGTCTTATTGTCCCTTTTTTAAAGGTTATTTATTCCTAGGCATTATAATTATGAACTAAATGTTCATTTATGTATCGTTTTACGCAACTGCTAGTTTATATTTTTATCGTTTTGTCTTATGTGTATTTTATCTACACTGTTTGTTGATGATGATAAATATTTAGTCTTAACGGAAAAAAATAAGCATGATAGCGTGTAAACTACTCTATCGAACCAAGGACCTTATCATTGAGGTTCCCCTATCGGGATTCGAAACTGCATCCTCAACAGTGAGAG
>CP045898.1:24002494-24044329 GCA_013387185.1 Caligus rogercresseyi
ATTCGTAAGCGAAGAGCACAATACCTCGCAGCAGCGAAAATAAAAATTGCCCTCAGATGATCAACATTTACTGGCGGTGTAGTTGTCAAATGTTTGACAATATAGCCTTACAGTTGAAATTGAAGAATTATAGCTTTGCCTTGACTGAGATTTACATTTTTTCTAGTAAAAAAATATCTGTAGGGATGAGCGAAGAACAACCTGTTAAAGGAAATGAAATAGATCATATAAAACCTTAATAAAATATAATTACGTACTTTACAATAAACATTGTAAAAAACGGAAAGTGGGCAAAAAATGTATGTCTAGGGAGAAGGTTGGGCGCTGGAACTGACTAAAGTCTTTTTTCACTAAAGTTTCCTAAAAGAAGTACTCCTTGTCGACCAAGTATTGATCTTAATTCATTATTTATTTATCGCAATATGAAATATGTAATTAAAGTCCCAGTAGGGTGGATTATCTATGTAGAAGCTGAACATACATATATATAGAACGTATTCCATTGAACTAAGGGATGGGTCGAAATAGAAGATATGAGCAACCTTGAATTCACACACACATTTCTTTAAATCGCTTTTCTTTTTAATTTTTTTTTGTCTAGCCAAGCATTGTATAATTTTTCCATTCATAATGGTGTTCGGAAGAAAAGCTAAAGGATAAAATGCTCCAATAAATCGATCCCAATGGAGTCACTGAGTTTTGTGAGAGAGGAGATAAGGTTGCGTGACTGATGAATACTCGGTTTCCTGCATATAATTTTTCACCGATTGTCGCGAAAAATATTTTGAACGCAAGAAAAAAAAATTCATTGTTTTGAACTTTTTAGGAGACCAACATTTTAAGTAATTATTGATATAGTAATTTCTCAATCACCCGAAATTCATTAATACAATTATGAACACTCAACGATATTGTAGTTAATGAATATGAAACAATAAATATAAGAGATTAATCATGCCCAGATATATAAAAACTCTTCATTTCTCTGTTTACATTATTTTCGATCATAACAAACTGTCCCTTTATATCTTTTTCTTATATCATTCAAAATATTTGATAAGTCTTTTTTGCCTGTCCATTTTATATTTTATTCAACAGAAAAAATCATTACAAACAAAGAAATGTGTGCAGGTATACTTGTATAATATTATATTTTTTTCTTAGGAGCTGAACGATACATATATTTTAACACGGAGGACTAAAGATAGATATCTTTGATAGAAATGTATATATACCTAGATATATATATATAGGCTTTTATTGCTCCATATCCAAAAAAAAAAACATTTTCAGAACGGGCATATGCAAAAAATATGTAAATTTACTTATGGTGTCCTCGCAACGATTTCTTCTAAGGTCGTCTATTGCGTTCCGTCCTAATCGGCATCCAAGGATGGTGCAGAGTTGAGCCATTTTCCGATAGCTGAATTTGCTGTAAACTTTTGACATACCTTGCCCTCCAAAGTCTTCGTCCAAATCCAGGAGAGAACCTTTCAAGCTCAAACTTAGGACAGTCACGAGCTAAATCTTGAGGATCCTCGTCTGCTTCGCCATAACCACGGCAAAGTGAATTGATAGAATGGTTCATGAACTTTGTGTGCTTTTGGAGAAGGCAATGCCAGGCATGAATTGAACTTATTTATTTAGCTTGCTTCTAGGGCAATCCAAAAACATTTCACCATCGGTTGATTTTGACCTTTGGCATCATGTTTGCACGACTTTTGGCGACATGTGTAAGATTAGACCAAATAGTCTGCCACTTTTCCTCATAAAAGTTGGAAACAACCTCTTGAAATATGATAAAGGGGCTCCAATATCATGGGTGGATACACATTTGCAGCACCTCTCTTTGCGAGCCGTTCAGGCTACTTCATTGTCAGTGATATCGCTGTGACCCTTCACCCACAAAAGAGAGATGGGAATAATGTGACAATTGAATGAAACATGTATTTGGTATCCCGAACTAGGCACTTTTTGTCTCTATTAATCATAGAGCTTGAGAGTCCGTCCAAACACAAAAGCCCTTATAGTGTGTTCATTTTCCGGGTTACTTCTAATCCAAGAAAGGGTTTCTTTAATGGCTAAACTTTCTGCTGGAATACACACACACACACACATATATATATATATATATTTATATATATAAATATACAAACAAACAATATATATATGTTTTTTGTCGCCGGGACCCGGGCCGGGACTTAAATTTTTCAAGCCGGTCAAAACAAAACATATTTACCTTCCTTTGACATTCTGAAGTGACCAATTTTTTTAGAAAAAAATTTCCAAAAAAGTGAGGATATTATTTTTTAGAAATCACTTTACAAAAAAAAAAAAATTGAAAATATTTTTTAGAAAACTTTCTTCTAAAAAAACGTCGTCACTTTATGAATGACGAACGAAATATAATATTTAAGTCCCGGCCCAGTGTCTTAAAAAACTGGGACACCGGGCCGGCCGGTACGCTCAAAAACCAGCCGGTTCCGGTCGTTTTCTGGTATATATAGATATATAATATTTAATATATATATAGTCATCAAAATGATGAATTTAATTTCGTTTTCTGTCCTTGATATAAAAGTATGTGTGTGTGTATTTATGTACGCATGTATGTATGTTATGATACGAATTAATTGTATTCCACCTTTTATGGACAAAACCATAAAAAAATCCGCCAGGAGACCCCTACTAGACATTGCATATTCTAATTAGCCACCTATCAACTCCAATTAAAAAATGCCTTGTAGATTAAACAAAGAGGGTGTGAGGTCTAGACACACACAAACCAGATAGAGAAGAGACAAACATATCCTGGTTCCTACAATATAATAATGATAATAGTTATTATGGTAAAGGTAGAAACTTCTTCCCCAGAAGCATACACACGATAAAAACCAAGAAATGAATTGAGGCGGAGATTAATTCAAGCTGACATTTTATATGGTCTTATAATCAGAGATACGACATTATTTAAAAAAGTACACAAATCAAAAATGACCTTTTAGCGTATGAAATAAAAAGAGAAGAAAGAAAGAAAAATACTTTTCTTGTGACTATGTAGGGAATGTTTGGTGTATTTTTTTTCTCCTGACGAGTTATTTGTCTCTGAGATCCTTTGATGGTATCTCTTTCTGTGGGATTGAGGATTACTTACATCCTGTATCTTAATGTCATTATTTTTATTTGGTGGATCCTTGGAGAGTCAGACCTTCAGGATTGATTCCGGAGTTATTATGTAATTGTAAGTGTTGAAAATCATTTGTTACAATTAATAATGATACCATGAGCATATATACAGTAAAGCGTTAAAGTAAAGTAGCGCATGCATAACATAAAGTTTTCCTTTTTCCCCAAAATAAATTGGCCAAATTTTTAGTTCTTCTTGTGTCCGTAAGGGCGCTGCTTTGATGCTAGAGCTCTTTGAAAATAATAACAAAGTCCTTTTATTATTTATATTTGGAATCTCGCACAATATTGTAGTGATTTGATATATGTATTTCAAATCATCAAACTTAATCCTTTAAACCGGTTTTAAATAGGATTTTGACGTAATTTCCTGGACTAGCGACATTTGACGTTAAAGAAAATAACCAAAATTTTGGCCAATATTTTTTGTTAACTTTTTCCTTGCATGCATTACTTTATTTATACGCTTTAATATACGGTAGAGCTAGAAGTATTCAATACCGGAAATAAAACGTTAGACGCATAAGAAGGTAAAAAACTCGATTTCCAGTAACATAATCTTTTTATAGGAATAAAATCAATACTCCAGGACTTATAGAATTAAAATATATTATTTTACTGCATTGAATGTATATTGTAAAAGAAACCATGTTTTAAATGATAATATGTCTGGAAAAATATATATATATATATATTGGAAGAGTAGAACTTTGATAAGTAATTTAAAAGTATAATAAGTTAATTTAGAAGTATAATTTAGTTGATTTCAACTAACTCTCTCTCTCTCTCTGTACTATCATGTCTATTTGAAACCATGTTTATTTATGTTACATTAAATGTTGAACTATATTTTGCCAATATTTCTTAATGTTTAATAATTATTTTCATCTTTTTTTCTCTTTCATTCTTTAATTATATTTTTTTTGTTGTCAAATAAACTGCCTTAATTATAAAATATTCATTAAACTGTATAATTATTGCTTTCTGGAATATAAAAAAACAATATGTACACGTAATAAAGCAATAAAAATGTATTTTTAAATGGAAAGATGCTCAACAGCAATAAAGAGCAAAATATATTTTTTATTTATTTTACATAATTTTTTTCAATGTGAGTCGTTCCTTGATATAATTTTTTAACATTTTTTTTATCTCGCTTATATGTATTAGCATCGTTCACATTAACCGGTAAGCATGCTATAAACTTAATAGACTGATAAGCAAGCCATACTATAATGAAGGTATTTGAAAAAGAAGACACTAAAAAACTGAATACTGTTTCTTGAATGTTCAAAAAGCCGATAAGGTCTTTCTAAGATATTAAAATTGATTTACGAGGATAAACATTAAGTTTATTTCCTTTAATCAAAAGGTTTGTATTGTGGTTTTTATGTCCTAAAGCATGTATATATATATATACATATATATATGTATATATATATATATTATATATATATAAATATATAAATGGTCATAATCCATTTCAATGTCAAAAATATTAAGCTGATTAAGTTCTGCTACGGTGTGGTCATAGAGAACATAGAGTGCCGAAGTAGCTTATGGTAGTACGGGATATTTATTTACTCTGGAGGAGGACAGACAGCGACAGAAAGAACACAAAATAGAGTGAGACTTCATATTTTTATCATGAAATGGAGAGTTATGTGACATTGAAGCGCTCCCTATTTCTAGGAGAAAAATATTGTATTATATATATATATATATATATATTAGGGCAATTCTTATTTCACAGTTTTTGGATTTGAGTGTCGGGCCCCCCTTAGGACTTTACTTACCTGAGATCATCTGAAAGTTTGGACGAATCGAAAACGTAAACGTGTCTCCCAGACGGACCCAAAAGTTATGTTATAGCAACCAATTTTTCCCCCATTCAATGGTATATTCGATGTCAAGGATTTCAAATTAATTTTTTATATACCTTCAATACTACGTGAGTAGTGATCATATTGAATAAGTCATATTAGGGGCATTTTTCAAAAAATGATTACTTAAAAACTTCAATAACTTGTGTATTTTTGTATTTATATTAAAATAAATCTCCATATTTCATGCTCAAAAATTTGAAGTCTCACTTTTAAGTTCTTTCGGTCGCAGTCTTTCTCACAGCAATGGAGAGCAAACAAATTATCCGATATTCATCGCTACCGTACTCTACTACGGCACTCTATATTCTCTATGTGCGTTGTTCATTAGGAGCAATACAAATAAAAAATCAGTTTTCTTTTTTATCCAAATCTGTGGAAAGGTATGTTTGTCAAAAATATCTTAGGTTTATATAAAAAATTTTTTATAAAAATAATTGACAAGTTAGATTTTTGCCCTAATGATATTTGTCAATGAACATAATAGCCCTTACTATTTGATGATTTTTTTTTTGCCTATTGGGTTCGATGGAATTGCAGTACCCATTTTAAGCATGATAGCGTTGAAAATAGTCTATCAAACCCAGAGTCTTGACTGTTGTACAAGATATGACTTATACATTATGCAATTAAAGTGTATAAAATTTATGCTTAATTGTGTAATACAAATAAAAAACTAGAGGCATATATACACTCAGAGAGTGCAAACCTCCGCCGTCACGGGGTCCTTATGAGCCTTCCGAGGCGGATTTTTCACGTCTGGGGTGGCGTAGAGGAACGGGGGAGGGTTCCCCTCTACGGAAATTCCGAGAGGAAGACGCTCCCGGCACCCGATTTCACAGCACAGCGACATCTATTGGCAGAGTAGGCTAACTTGAAATATTTATTAGTATTTAGCTCATTTTGCATCTTGATTCTGCACTTAGAGATGCCAAAATTTAATCACTTGTTCCTTTTGGCACTTCTACAACTCCACAAAGTTTTATCCGAATCTGTTCCGTACTTTTGAGTTATCTTGCTGACAAACAAACAAACCAACCAACAAACCAACGCCAGTGAAAACAATACCTCCTTCGGCGGAGGTAATAATAATGTCTATAGTCAAACGAACAAGCGCTCAGTCTCAGTACATACCGGCAAGTTCGATTTACAATGTTAAGGACGCAGATTCACCCCCGAGAGGTAAGGGGGGGGGGGGGGGGGGGGGGGGTCGATATTGTTCATCCTTCAATAGAAGACTCCATTGAACAATATTAGCAGGTCTACAATTATTAATCATATCCTCACAAATGCAACTCAATCGAACCATTGCACAAAATAAAGAATGATTCCTGTTACAATACCTAATGATCATAGAGTTCAAATGATCAAAACAACAAGAGTAAAAAAACATGTACATATACGACATATAAAAACATGTAGTTTCTTTCATGTTTTAAATGTGATTTTTCTACGATTTGAGCATTTACAAAAAGGAAACATACTATATATATATATATATACATATATATATATATATATATATATATAATTATATATATAATATATATATATATATATATATATATATATATATATATATATATATATATATATATATATATATATATATATATATATATATATATATATATATATATATAGATATATATATATATATATATACAGGGTTAGGCAGAATTAGTGAAACATCGGATTGTAAGTGCAAAATCTTTCTAAATATGAGTCTGAGAGGTTTTCTTATGATATAACATTATGTTCCACGGACATTTGCACATCTGCTTATTGTTTTCTCAGTTTTTTTATTAAAAACAACGACGAAATGGACCTTCAAAGCAATTGAATGGCCATGCTCAAGTTGTTGGACTCTGGCCAGTAACACAATATCATCATGTTTATGCTTGTGGTAAGCCGCACCTTCATCTGGCGTACCAAAAAAAGTTTTCAAATAGACTGGCAAAATCACAAGGAGGCCTGAACAAGGAATGAAGCGATCAGTGAGGATACCAAGGCTGACCAAGACCGTCGCCGGCAAGATACTACGTAACCCAGTCCGCTCTATGAATATGATGGATCAGGAGTACTACATATCTGCGAGAACCATCGGGAGGGTGGTCAAAACTGACCTGGACATGAAGCCGTTCAAGTATAGGAAGATACATATACTAAACGAGGCCATCAGGGTCAAGAGGAAGGCTAGATCAAAGTTGGTTCAGAAATGGTACGCAGACAACCCTAGTGTCGTTGTGATCTTCTCTGATGAGAAACTTTTCAAGACTACGAAGAAGTTCAATCCTCAAAATGATTATATTGTTCAAGGATGCCTCCAAGATCCCAAAGAATACCAAATACGTCTACTGGATACAGAAGCCAGCATCTGTGATGGTCTGAGGGCCGTGGTCTCCAATGGCAAGAAATCATCCTTGCTCCGGATTTCCAGACGGTATACAATCAACAAGATCGTGTACTTGGACGTCCTGCAGACCATAGTATTCCCGTGGATCCAGGAAAAGTTTGGTGGAGTCCCTATCTGCTTCCAACAAGACGGAGCTCCGACCCATATTGCAAAGATTGTACAGGAATGGTGTGTAGCCAATTTTACCACTTTTGGGGCAAGGAACATTGGCCTCCCTCATCTCCTAATTGCAACCCCTTGACTTTGCCATGTAGAGAATGGTGCAAAAGAAGGCCAATGATAAATCAAGGGACAACTAACGAGCTGATGGCTATAGCTGAGGCTGCCTGGAACAAGATTCCCGAGGAAATTGTGCGTAACAGTTGCATAGTGTGGTCAAGAGACTTAGGGCTGTGGTTGGAACATATGGTAGACACGTGGAATAATCTTGTAATAAATATTTAAAACAGTTTGTTGTCAACAAAATTTAAAAATAATATATTTGCTAAATTAAGTATTTTGGGAGCTATTACGTCATTTCCATGTTTCACTAATTCTGCTAACCTATATATATATATGTAAATACATACAGAAATTTCTTCCCAAGGAATACTTCAATCCGATTCGAGCTTTACTTTTCAACGGAACATCTACAATTTCCATTGATGGATGTGAGAGCAGCCCGATCATCTAAAAAAAAAGCTGTAGACAAGGTTGTCCTTTAGCCCCTAATGTTTGTTGCCGCCATTGAAGAATTTATCACAAACTTATTAAAAAAGTTCCGTGGTTTTGGAATCAATATTGCAGGCCAAAGTCACCTTGTAGATTTATATGCAGATGATATCACTATCACATTACAGGCCAATTCAGAACGGCAAATCGCCAGAAGGTTAGAAATAATTTTAGACCACTTTTCCAAGTTTAAGAAAAGATCAGGCCTGACGGTGAATAGAGAAAAACATCAATACTTCCACTGGGGCTTTGGAACCTACAGAGGGGCTAATTCTTCGCTCATGTCAAATTAAAGAGAAGGTCGAGATCCTAGGAATTGTTTGGTGCAGGAATTAGTTGATGAAAAGAATGGTCTAACATCAATTCTAATGTCTCCCATTTAGTAACCAATTGGAGAGCCTTCAATATCCAGAAGAGGATCGACCTCTATAATACCAGAGTAATACATGCAATCATATATAGATCTTCATCTTCTCCTTTCTTGCAGAAAAGATTGTCCAAGAGGAAGAAAAGTGGCTTCGATCTCTTTTTTACCGAAGATATCTTCCAGCAGTAAAGAGGAATAAAAGGCAAATCGGCGGAGGCCTTGTGCAACTGGTTAAAATTATTCCAAAAATATATATATAAAGGTATTAGTTGACATCACGAAAAAGCCCCTAATAGAATGGAGAAGAACGGTGGCCTGCTGCGAGGTATTTAAGTGGCTTTTCATGGGCTCGGATCTGACAAATCGAATAACTTCAAAACTATCTCCAGTTTGGGGTTCCGCCCAAAGAATAATTTGGCACTATATCCCAAAATTCAAAGACGACTCAACACTGGACGTAATAAGAAGAAACGCTGATAGAAAATATTTATTAATGGTCTTGGCAATCCGCATGATCTTGAGGAATCTGCAATTAAGAATGGCATCTTCACGCGTCATGACATCAAAACGGGAGCCAATTTGATGTTGGTCGGTTCAAATTCCCATTATTGAGGTCTTCAAAGGAACATACATTACTTACTCCATGGCATCTAAAAATGAATGTTCTGTCAGATTCAGACATGGCTGACAGAACCTGTCAAATGTTTTTAGCCTCTTCGATCTCCCTGAAAGATGGAAAAATATCCTGAGGTCATTGGCAAAAATTGATGATGGAAAGAAGTTTACGGCCCAACTTCAGGTCTCAGCGGATCTGATTAAATTTTACAGGCCCTGCAAGGATTGCGGAACCCTATATAATAGCATTTTACATGTTTTTGCGGATTGTAGAGCAGTAAGCATTTTAAAACGCTTTGTGGAGCTGAACCTCAGAGGATTAGAAGGAAAATCAACCGACAAGTACTGTAAAGCTGCTGTACTCTTTGGCTTAAATAGTGGTGGCCGTTCTTCGACTACAAAGGCGATAAACTTTGGAATCCTCAACGCAAAGGCCTCATCGCGAAGAGGATTACAACTAATGAACCTCTTCATCCCTGGGAATTGAAGGCAAAATTGAATGTACGCTGCCTTGGACCTCAAGATACCTACCCTTTTCGACCATTCGTTGACCAGGGCGTCGGAAGAAATTAAATACTTCCCATGGTAGCACTAAGTCATCGAAAATTTATTATAATAATTTTAAAAGATTTAAAGATTTTTATTAGTTGCATCTATGTTATGTAATTTTACTGTGATATAATGCATTATATTTTTATCAGTGATTTTATTTTGATGACATTTGTATATAATCAGAAATTTAATTAGAACGTTCTCGGTTGAGGTAAAAAAAATTAAACTATAATGGTTATTTGTGTATTTATACGTATTTACCTAAATTTAAAATACAGATTATTATTTTTTTGTATATGTTTTAGAGAACTGTGGAATAATATAATAAAATACATACATATATATCAGACTTATTGATATATATATAAAAAAACGTCTCTGACTGAATGTCCATGTATGATCCTTTGGACTTTCCCGGCCTTATGAGATTCTATACGATGAGTTTCTTTTCACTCAGAGTCTTTGAAAGGGCCCTCTCCTTTTTATTAAAGGGACTTGAGGGACTCCATGACAGTTATAGGTTTATTTTGATTTACATAACTTTCATCATTAAGAGGACGTGTCGGCATTTCCCATGTATGGAAACTCTAATAGCATAGATACGTGAGTAAATTGACCAGCAGTGGTCATAATATTGTGACTAGAGTGAGTCCTCCAACATGTTGATAAAAAGTTCTTTAATGTCCCTTTTTTTGAATTTCATTTTTATTTTCCACAGGACTCTCTCTCTTCCCCAATTGGTTTGATTAATGTTTTTATTTAAAAAATACTACTATAAAATATATATGAAGCGAATATGAAAAGTTATAGCATACTCAATATTATATCAGAATTGATTCAAGGCCTTTAGAATCGCCGAGATTGTGCAAATCATTCTTGTGGAAAGTCAGTTTTTGCACATTTATTTCTTTTAATAAAGCGGGCTGGATAAGAATGCCTACCAAAATATTTAACAAATTTAATTAATTTTTTTATATTTTGTCCTTTCTTTACACAGTGGTTCACAAATGGATTCGGTTCGTGGACCCCTAACGGTCTTTGGGCACTTTCCGTGGGACCCCGCCTCAATTTTGTCAAAAACGCGAATTCAATTTCAATGCGAGACATCTGCGAAGTAGAATTATATTTTTTTTTGACTTTATATCCAGGCTTGTGAGCGTTCAGCTTTTTTTACGTTCAGCGTTAAAAAAATAGCGTTCTGTTCAATGTTTTTGCGTTCAGCGTTCCGTTAGCGTTTAGTGACGACGTTTTTTTATCTCCAGAAAAAGTGAGGACGTTTTTTTTTAGAAAAGTGAGGGTGTTTTTTTTTAGAAAAGAAAAAAAAGTGGGAGTTTTTTTTTTAGAAAAGAATTTCCAAAAAAAGTGACGACGTTTTTTTATAGAAAGAAAAAAAAGGTGACGACGTTTTTTTTAGAAAAGAATTTCCAAAAAATGTGATGACGTTTTTTTATAGAAAAGAAATAGAGAAAAAAAAATGATCATTACACGTGGACCCCGGCCAGGCCTTCGGGGACCCCCAAGGGGTCCACTGGACCACTGTAGGGAACCACGGCTTTAGCATGTTTTGTTATACACAGTCTTCTAAATAAGCCCTCGGGTAACAACCAATTTTATTAAGCATCATTTTTTAATGGCTGTTTCATAAAATGTAATAAATGTAAATATCAATATTTTGCTATTAAAAGAATATAGTTTGTGAAATCCAAGATATTGAAATCGAAAATATATTTTATTTTTGGTGGACTATTTACAGGGCTAATCACAAACATAGTAGTAACGCATCATCTCTGACCCTTTCTTCTAAATCTTTGGTTTGACAAGACAGACCTAAAATTTGATATTGCATTCCCAAATTAATGTTTATTAGGATATAACAGTTTACTGACAAACTACTTTTACAATACTTTGCATTATATGTAGTTAGTCTTTCCAAAACATTTGATTTCAAATACAATTCATTAGAACATTCGTATTACCATTGATAAAACTGTAATAAAGTTAGTAAATGTATATTAGGATTCACAATAAATAAAGACATCAAATACATATGCTTACGTAAGGAAGACGACGGTATAGCAAGTGTCACTGCAGTCAAGAGAACAGTTTTGACAACCGTGCTTTAGAGGGTCATTTTCGATCAAATAATCTCCGACAAAAATGTTTCTTATTCGATATTAGTAATAACTGGCGTATGAGTTAATTAATGTCAAAATCAAAAGGTGAGCCCTGGAAGGATATGTATTTGTTATAACCTGATGAAAATATAATCCTTGATGTATTGACTAATCTTAATAGAACTTACGTATTTTTTTATGATTCATATACTTAGATGAAAATTCTCGTCCATTAATTGTTTTTAGCTTAAGTATATTATTTCTAGTTCAATTTATACATAATTCTGATTAATCTCCTCTCCTAAAAAAATAGTTCTTGATAAAATTGTATATTTTATTTTTAAACAACATATTAGCCAAACCTATAGCATATAATAATTAGTAAATATATATAATTTTAAACTATAATGTTTATTTATGTTTTGTATTAAACACAATTTTTCTTTTATTACTATTATATATGGATATATTTTATGCGCGTTATAATATTAAAAACCTTGCTGATGGAAAAAATATATTTCAATTCAAGTGTGAAAGATCTCATCCTTGGAAGTTGCAAACTTGAGCTCATAGAAAGCACGAAGAAACATGGCGCTGAAAAAGGAAGTCCATCAATTTCATAAGCTGAGGATGAACTGAAATCTAGAGGCATATATACACTCAGAGAGTGCAAACCTCCGCCGTCACGGGGTCCTTATGAGCCTTCGAGGCGGATTTTTTCATGACTGGGGCGGCGTAGAGGGACGGGGGAGGGTCCCCCTCAACGGAAATTCCGAGAGGAAGACGCTCCCGGCGCCCGATTTCACAGCACAGCGACATCTATTGGCAGAGTAGGCTAACTTGAAATATTTATTAGTATTTAGCTCATTTTGCATCTTAATTCTGCACTCAGAGATGCCAAAATTTAATTACTTGTTCCTTTTGGGCATTTCCAACAACTCCACAAAGTTTCATCCGAATCCGTTTCGTACTTTTTGACAAACAAACAAACGCCAGTGAAAACAATACCTCCTTCGGCGGAGGTAATTAAGAGAGAGTGATGTATATTATGTTTTCTCTGAAATAAGTAGTGCAAAGACATCGCTGGACAATCATAATAAGAGAGTACGATAGTTCAAGGGAGGAAGCGTGTTTAAGTATCAATGTGAGGGCACCGATTCTCTCCTGAGAGGGGAAGGCCAATTTTGGTCAACATCCAAAGAGATATAAAGATATAGAGAGCTTACTCCCTTCAATAGGTGAGAAACATCGTCGTGCAGCTGTCACCATTGCCCAATATAAACAAAGTAGTTTGTACGACGTCATCGTAAGCTAGTCAGAGAGATAGATTTTATCTCTTTGATCAGCTTTTGATGACGAAGTAGGTCAAATTACTTTGTTTATATTGGACACAAAAATACAGATGAAGGGAAAAAGCTATCTATATATTTTTATCTTTATGTCAACATCATTGAAAAGATCCTAGGTTCAATGGAGAAACTTTGCACAGTGCAAATTTACATCTAGTCGGATGCAATTCTATCGGACCATATAGGCACAAAAAAATATTATAATAAATGATGACTGAACATGTAACTACCACAAATAAAGGCATAGAAAGCAACGTTCCTGGAAAATATGTGGATATTTGATGCTCTTTTACTATCTCCAGTTTAAATGGATCGCTACAATTATTTATCTAATTTAAGGAAATAGTGGTAAAAAATATTAAAACAAATATGTGGACATTTTTACTACATATAATCAATGTTCATCGTTGACTATAGATCTAATTTATTTTTTATAATACTACAATTCATTTGTGTAAGCCGTATCCGGGGGAATGAGTGTGTCAAATAGATGTTTTGTTATATAATAAGTATGATTGACAAAATATATTTATTTTTAAAGTACATTGTTTATTAAAATATTTGTAATATGTAATACTAAAATAGAGTCTTAAGAAAATATTTATATAATAATTTCTCTCAATGGACGCTTTGACCACCCTGAGTTCTATTATACCTTATCTTTAATGTATTTATAATCCCTATTTCAATGTCAACCAGAGACATCCTCATCATCATCGTTAGCCGGTTGATATAAGTAAGAGAGATATACTTTCTCCAAATCACTCTTTATTGGAATGAGACTTCTAAGGACACTACCACCATCCATCCATCAAGAGTGTATATTTCTAATGTTGTTTCTATTGTTTCATAGAGCCAGAGAAGAAGAAAATAAGAAATGGGAGACGACAGGTTTATTTTTCTAAAATTTGTGTTAAATAAAAGAAGGAATCAATCAAAATATATATATATATATATATAAATCATTCGAAAATGTATCAGATGGATATATTTAAAATAATATATGTCTACATATTACTATACAAATATAGGCATGTAAGTCTTCAATGACGAATTCTCTATTCTTTATGACCCTACTAATAAATAGATATATATCGTCTTACATGGGCATTCTCATTTAATATATATTAAGCAAAGGAGTGCCCCAAGGTTTGCTTATATTACATAATACATATATAATAAGGCTATATTATTTAATAAAACACACGAAAAAAATATGTCAATAAAAAGTAAAATGGTTTTTTTGCTTCTAAACATACAAAATTGATTTTTAAGGTTATATCTTACAACAAAGGTTATATTTTACTAAATAAAACAAAAACAGTTTGAGATATCGACGATTTCTTTACTGTCGTTTAAATACATTTAAGTCAATTTATGTTTAAATAACCACAATGTGCACGCTTTACATACGAAGTTCGATGGTTGAGCCCAATATTTAACCTTTTTTCTCCTTATTGTTTAGATGATATATAAAATTATATTAAAATATCATATATATATATATATATATATATATTATATATATATATATATATATTTATATTTATATATATATGTATATAAGTAAAATATTAATATAGTTATAATAAAAATCTAAACAAGATGTATAACAATAAAAATATTACACGGGTAAACTAATCCTTTGCATAAATTGGCATAAATTTTAAGAATTTCGCTTTAAATATTTGTTCTGAGCTTTACAAACGTTGACGGACTATTGGTGACGATATTTAAGAGACGTTAAATAGCCCATGCGAGGAGGCTAATTGAATGGTTCACTTCTGGAGACAAGCCGCTCACCAAACGTACAAACTTCAATCTATTTATTGAAATACTTGTTGTGGGTGTAGTTACTTGACGATTGTCATTGTTGACGAAAAAGTGATGCCCACGGACACTGCCAGCATTTAGTCTATACAAAACAATATTTTTTAAGGATGAAATGGCGCTTCGTGAACTACGTTTGGATATTGCTTGTTAAAAAACATTGTGTTAAAAATGGTTTCATCGCTGACAATAAGATCATGTCAATTTTCCTTCGTCAAGATCTTATGGCGAAATTCGCCATAACAAAGCTTATGCCCAACGATTGAGGACGGCGCGTCATGGACAAATTGGTCATCTTGAATCAATGCACTTGCGGCAGCAATATGTTTACACTCAGTGCATTACTTTGTCTCACTGGCACAAGAACATTATACCGTATATGTGGACTCATTTTTTTTCACCTAATTTTGACTTGTTTATTTGGCAGATAGATTATGATGACCATAAATTGGCGATGGCACTCTTAAAATTTGGATGTGTTGAATTAAATAATTGGCAAACGTTGCTCTAATGTGAAGCTAAAACTATTTTGGAGCACAGCTGTCGAAGAAACAATAATAAATATGACTTCATTCTCGAAACATATCAACGTACCATTTGAGCGTCACTTTATTGTATGGATGAAGAGATTTTCAATTTTCATGCGTAACTCATGTTATTAAGTTAAACGTTTTGTGTAGGAATGTAAGTATACAGGAAAAAAAGAATATTTTTTCTTCTTTAAATCAACGCAACGACATTATGTACATACATTCGACGTACGCTGAGGTTGGAAATGATATGTAATCAAGCTTCCTACTCATGGTTGTGGTGAGTAAATGGTCTCATAAATAACGCTTTTAATTAGAGGTAGTGTACAATCAACCAGTGAGTTAATTAAGGAAATATATATATATATAATTTATTTATATATATTCCTTTGTCTGCTCTAGATCTTCATCCAGACTGTCGATAAATGAGTTGATAAGTTTATATGAATTAAAGATAACTTAGTATCAAAGGGGTTTTGCACGTAAAGTCCTTTGGTTTAACTAACGGGCGTTCTCTTAAATGTATATTTTAAAGCTTAGCTAATGTGGACCACACAGATTACATCTCCTTTTCTGAATAAGTTTCGTCCATTTGAAAAATAAGTTAATTTACTGATCAAAATATCATTATATCACCAATATAAATAGTAGCAATAATAATTTGGAAATGAAGGCTGGGCTTCGTATGTGCAAAGGCAGGGTTTTCTAGTATTACTGGAGCCAAAAGGTTTGATTCCGACAGCGGCAATGGAAGTATTTTATGGGATCATTTCTCCACATGTATATGCTACCTAGCGTTCCTGCATAACAAGATTATACACAAAACTGAAGAATCCACTCAAATGGTTTGATCACTCAAATAGAGGACATCTAAAAACTTCGACGCCTATATAAAGAAATATTGGATTCCAACACCAAAATAGCTGGGTCACATTGTCCAAGGTACAAGGTGGTAAAGGTTTGGACCTTAAATGATTATGATCTAAAAACGGTTCAAAAATAAATAATAGTACAAGCGTTGGTTGGGCCCTAACACGTCATGACAAGTGTAAAAGGAATCTCATTTCAGCTTCATGATACAAATACAGTATATTAAGCTAGAAGTAGAAGCCATTATAAATTTGACAAGTAACCTACCGGCTAGTAAAATTTGCGGGTAAGTCAAAGTCTGCTTATTCTTTTTTTTTGACTTTCTATGCACATTTGACAGCATCAAACCTCGGCCTGGCGTTATGTTTAGAGGAAAATTATAAATTTTAAAAGTGCTATCGAAAACTCAACTTACGAAATTACCATTGGATGGATCAAGAGATACAGTAAAATCACGATATATGAGTTTGCTGACTACCGGGCTAATGAGCGCACAGTAAAATAGATTCTTAAAATGTATCTATTCTCCATATAATGGAATAAAAATTAATTAATACAAAAGATATCAGTATCCAAAATCGTTGCGATGGCCAGTGGTCCTATTAACCTAAAAACACATAACTTATTATGGAGACATCACTAGACTGAACACGCAAACTGTGTGAATAAAATGAAGAAATGCCAATCACTGGATTACCGATTGTGGCTTCACAATGCGGGAAATGGGCTGAATTGGCGTAGGCCGCTAAAGAAAAAAATAACTCCTTGGAGTACCAACTGATACAAATATACGACCATCTATGTAAATAACAATGATTTAATAATAAACTTAATTGCTCTTAGGTAGACCTCTACCAGCTGAGTCCAGATTAAATTATTATTTGATATTCTCTAAATACCAACGTCTAAAAGAAATAACTTATTTTCACTCATAAACTTCTTCTTTTACTTACGTTGGGGTTCTTTTTTTAATGCCCCGGAATGGCAGATCGCTTATTTCCCTCCTAGCGGCATTAAACCCCAATTTCATCCTGTTAGTTCCTTGGTTGAAAGTTTTTCTGTGTATTTTTAACTGAATTAAACTTATATATGTTACCATTAAAGCTATGACTGAGGTTTTTTTTTATCACTATACTTATGAGAAATAATATTACTCTTTACTTATACTCCCTCTTAAGGTTCTAAAGGGCTGGGCAAATCTAGGAAATCGGAGATAAACTACTCCTATCCATAATGCTCTCGTTTTGGTCATTCTATTTTTTACCTTGCCCATCCTAAATATGTTTGAGTCGAGGAGACCCATCCTTTTTGTATTGTGGTGATTTGTATGTATATCGCAGCATGCTCCTTATTTGTATCACGACCTTCTTGCTCATAATTAAAATGTTGTGACAATGTTTTGTATTGGGTCCAAAGATGGCTTAAAGATGATTAATTGTTGTATGCGAACATAATTTAAAAAAGCCGCAAAAATATTTATTTTAAGCGTTAGTAAATAGGAGTAGATCATATATATTGCCTCTTGCCAAAAGAACCCTATTTGTATGATATTGGCTTTTATAGTCATTGCAGAGTTACCAAACTATTATTTTTAGACTTCAAATTATGGACTAGAGATTTTTAAACAACAGTTTTTTTAGAATAAAAGAAAAATACATTTATTTTTTATTTAGATAACAAAACCAACTTTGAGTCAATTTTATCCGTTGGCAGCCTTTAAATATATCTTTGGCCACGCATGAAGGTGGAGTCTATCAGGCGGCATCAATTTTGTCATGGAATTAGAAAAGAGGGCAAAAATCAGATCCTAGGTTCGATGGACTTTAATATTTTCGTTCGTTTTTTAGAAACGAATTATTTTTTTTTTTTTAATATTGAGGCCAAATATTTTATGATATAAACAGAACAAATACAATAAAATACTAGCGAAGGAATTATGTGTATGACATAAATAAACATTGTAGTTTAAAATTAATCCTCGCCATAGTTGCCTTTCAAAACATAAAACACACAACAAAATATATAAACATCAAAACAATACATATCTAAAACTCAAACACACAGACATAAACATCAAAATAATACACATTTAAAACTCAAAACAAACACTAAAACCGTAATAAATCATTCAAATAATTAACTTCTTTTAAAAGTTCTATAAGATTTAATTATGTTTTTTAACATTGTAAAATACTTCGCCGAAACTTTGGGGTAAAACTTAAATAGATCCGCCGCATATTGCCATCCAGCACCAGAAGCGTTTGGAATCTTCATGAGAAGGACGAATAACGAGCAGCAGAAGATATTAGAGTGGCTCTTATTTCCTCCGGGTCCACAGGATCATTTTTGTAGAGTTTGCTCGCAATGAGTGATTTAGCACCCAATAAAGCACACTCCAGTGCCTTCAAATTATCGGGCGGGGCTTGGCCTTCCAATACTCTAAACAGTACACAAGCTTTTAAATTCACCTCAATGTTATTATTAACATTTAGAGCTACCACCTTCTTCAAAATCTGAACATGAAGGCAGTCTACAAAGGCGTGCATGGTTGAATTATATATCCTTCCGCAGTTTTTGCACGGAGAGCTGAAGAATAGCAGGTTGCCCGAGATCTGAAGTTGCGCAGTGAATTTTTGTCATCGTGGATGCTAACCAAGGATTGCTGAATTTTTTTATGCCACTCATCAGGAAGGTCTAAAAGAGTAGAATAAAACTCGCACAGCTTATTGACTTCGTCGTTATGTTGGCGGTTAATCACATTTTCAGGTGCCAAGGAGAGGATGGCATATGAGTTCTTGCAGTTCTCCCTAGAGGAAAACAATATATTACCATGTGAAAAGTCAGGGGAGTGTCGTTTACTAATATCATGTATGTTAATATGTCACTTTCTAAGGCTAGACTTTCTAGAAAACGGGGTTCACTATGGTTCTTGAAGAAGGCTTTCTTCGATGAATTCTGATGAATGATATCAACTATCGTGTCGGATTTATAACGAATTTAATTTTTTTTTTTAATATTTAAAAAATCATTTTCTGAAAAAAAACATCATCACTTTTTTTAGTTTTTTTAGTTAATTCTTTTTGAAAATTAAATCCCGGCCCGGGTCCCGATGAAAAAAGTGTCCCGGACGTTCCTAATATATATATATATATATATGATGCACAAAAATATATCCTCATAAACAATGCACATTGATGGAGTATCTTTCAAATATTTTAAAATATATATCTAAGATAGTTTAGTGACCTTGATGTCAAATAATCCAAAATGAATTGACTCCAACTATTATTATTATTATTTATGTACACAAGGAAGCTTCTTCCATCATAATATGACTTATTAAATGATACAATTGAATATAATTACCATATTTAGATAGACAATAGAAGCAATAAAAGAGACGGCGGGACGATGAGTCTTACCTACATACATGTCTCCTTGTGTACTTCTAAGATCTATGTGTCATATACAAAGCCTTAGTCCATATGGTTAAACTACTTTGTAGTCCTAAAATGATAATGCAAAAAAGTAACACATTTTTTTGTATGGGTGAAATGGAATTGCATTAGAGGGGATAAAAATATTTTAAAGATGTTCAATTGTTATTTTGTATGATTTATTTACTTAGGCGTGAGCTGAAACCAATCGTCACAGCTTATTTTCACTCTGATTGGAACTATCAGATTTTATAAGCTTCAAAATCTAACAAAAATCAAAAAAATCAGATTAAAAGGTGTAAAATATTTTTTTTTCTTCTAAAAGCATTAGGTTCAGAATCGTATTCTTATTTTTTTAAATGAAACAAAGGTATTATCCTTTTTAAGTCCATAACGACTAACATATTTATAATTTAGTAATATATCTAATTTTTTATTTTTAAGAGTACTAAATAAAATACTCTTATAATAAAACATTATCGTCATTTAAATTTTATATGCTTAATTCAATCTTTGTACATATTAAACATAACATCAATTAATCATACTATTTTATAATAAGGCATATAAGAACATATGAATCTATTTTTAAATATAAAAATATATGATAACTGAAAAAGTACATATTTTAATAGCTGAATACTTATTTTTTTGAATTACTGTAATTTTACTATATAATAAAATAATTTCATATTATTATGAACATGTAGATTGTGACTCAGTTGATTTATTTGTTGTAATTTATATCTTGAGAAGAACCTATTTACCTATTTCTTCTAGTAAAACGATACACATATATGCAGAATAAATACTATATCCACAATTTTTTTCAGTGTTTTATAATCAAATACTGCCAATTTATCATTGATTAAATATTTATATATTTATATACATACATAAATATATATCAGGAAACGACCGGGTCACCTTTTTCGCCGGGAGCCGGACCGAGGAGTAAATTTTTCAAGCCGGGTCAGGACTTTAATACATTCGTTCGTCATTCATAAAGTGACGACGTTTTTTTAGAAAAGAGTTTTTCCAATCAAAAGTACCACACTACTTTTAATTTTTTTTCATTTTTAAAAAATATTTAAAAGTTATTTTCTAAAAAAACACGTCATTACTTTCTGAATGTCCAACAACATTTTTTCACGAACGTCAACAACGTCTTGGTTAGAGGGCGCTATGAGCGAAGTGTCCTGGTACCCAGTGATTTTTAGACACTGGGCCGGGCCGCGGACGTTAAAAAAAGCCGGGAAACGGGAATATATATATATATTTGTTAGTTTGTAGTTAAATCAATCACAGTAAAAAATATTTTCATATGTCTTAAGAAGTCTTAGCTTTATCTCATTTGACTTGGAAAAAGGTAGCTATAAAGTCATTTTTCTTCATATAATAAAAAAAGTAATAATCTCATATTTAAGTGTAATCATATTTATAGTAATAACAGAGGATTTTACAGATTGCCCTTCAACAATATATTTTTACAAGCATTAATTTGTCATTATCCCAATTCAAACTGACCATCCTTCCAGTCATTGATAATCATCTTAATCGATTAAAAACAAATCTTCTTTCTCTTCACATTATTTCATATGTCAATGGTTTGATGCTCATACTTCATTGATTCCTTGTCACTCTTGGTATAAATGACCTTCAAAATTGGCCCTTGAGACTGACATCTCTACATAGTTCTCAATAATAAATTCTTGGGAAAATAAAAATAAAATACTTTTTTGTCTGGGATCATTTAAAACTTAAAATTTTGACTATTTTTGGGAATAATGAACTATCATCTTTTGCTGTGGCTAAAAAACTCAAATGACAGTTTATTTTTATAAATACATTTCACGACTTTTGATTCATACCTCATATATTTGTAGAATTTTATCTATTTTATTTTGAAAGGGTTAATCTACCTTCATATGAATGATGTGATACGAAGGATATATGTGATAAGTTAATGCATAATCTCAAATAATGTTTAACAAATAAAAGTTGTTATTTATATTATCAAATGAATTAAAATAAGTTGTTTTATAATTATATAGTAAGTAATACTGAGAGTGTGTTTCATTTCCAATGTCTAAGGTACGCTCTACGGGAGAAAAATATTTTTTAAACGTGAAAAAATACTTTAGGTGGGATGAGTTTTAAATTCTTCTTGATATTCAAAAGGTCACAAACACATTATGGCATATGCTTTAACATTATGAAAGCATGTTAAAACGTTATTTACAAAAAACACTTTATAACAGGATGATTTGTCACCTTACTCACTTTGTCGATGTTATTGGCCTATTTGATAACTAAATAATCAGCATATATATATATATATGTATATATGTATGTATATATATATATATATATATATATATATATATATATATATATATATAATATATATATATATATACATTGTGTTTTTCTTCTCTCAACTTAAAATACACATGAAATCATTAATTTTTGTTCAATTTTATTTATTTGGACATTAAAATGCTCGTACAGATGTGTAGATTCTGCTTATTCAATCCATCCGCCTTCTGCCTCGATGACATGCTGGATCCTGGCGCGGAAGGAGGAGTAGGCCTTGGCCACCAGGGCCCTGTCCAACTTCCTGGCCTGCTTCGTTATGGAGTTGATCAGGGCGGCCTTGGTGTTTTGAGCCAGTCGAATGGTGTGTCATCAAGGTAGCCCCAGAAAAAATAGTCCATAGGATTCAAGTCAGGGGAACTAGGGGTTCATGTTTTTGTTCTTCTGCGTCAACAGCTAGCCAGCCTTGAGTCTGTAGATGTGACAATGCAAATCCTCATTCACACAGGCCAACAAAGTTACGTGAGAAACGTCCAGCTCCTTGGCGACATCCATGATGAGCTGCTGGGATCATGCTCGAAGATGTTTGACACCTTCCTGATGAAGTCGGGGGTCCTGGCCTTGCGGGTGCTGCTGGAGGGTCTGAAGGCCCTGTCAACGACAGCACGAGGGTCCCTGGTATCCTTCAGCTGCTGCCTGAGCTCAGCAACCCTTCTTCTGTCGATCCCGAGCAGCTCAGAGACCTGTGTGTTGCTGATGGTGTTGCCCATTATACAAGAATCTGGATAACGACACACCTGCGTTCTTGCTCGTTCCAAATATCAGGCTGTAGATTTCCATATGCGGCCATGACGATGATAAAATTCAACTGAAATGATGTCTCATATGTTGGCTGTCTGCTAAAAAAATCAGCTGTGCGTCATCCTGTTAAAGGATGTCCTGAAAACCTCCAGATTTGTCTTACCACCCTATATATATATATATATATATATAATTAATATTATATAACTATAAATCTATACTAATAAAAAAGAAATCCGTTCGTTCGTTTGTTCGTTCGTTTCTCTGTATCTCCCGAACGGGTCATTAGATCTTGACAAAACTTTCAGTGAATAGTTTTGAGAGCTCAGGGAGTGTTTTAGTGGGGTTGCCAACTCCTGGAAAAATCGTCATCGACATGCTTATTTTATTCGCCAGAACGTTTTTGTCATTTTTTTAAATTGCCAGGTTAGATTTTGACTAAATTTTCTGTGGATGATTGTAAGGTAGTAAGACATGTTTTTATTTATTCCGTGCTTACCGGAAAATTTGTTTTCTATTGATTACTTAAAAATAAAGTTATTTTCTATCCCTGTTTTTGCCTCCAAAATTTAAGTTTTGTGGAAAATAACAACTTTTTATAACGAGACATCGCGCTAATCAAATTTTAATAATGCCTAGAGATAGAGAGTGATGTTAAACACTCTCAACTTTTCTTGATAAATATATGTAGTCGTACTTTCGTTTAGGTTTTTGCTGTTTTCCCCCCATCAACGGGATCAAACAAATACTCTGATATTTAGCGCTACCATACATATATTAGGCAATCTATGTTCTCTATGAAATGATTCAAAAAAATGACTTCGTTTTATGATATTTAAATACCCAGCCTTAAGGAATACCAAATGAAAAAATTGCAAAGAAAACAAATACTCTGATATTCAGCGCTACCATATATATATAGGCAATCTATGTTCCCTATGAAATTATCCAAAAATGACTTCTTTTTATGATATTTAATACCCAATGATAACTTTTTAAGAAACTGATTTTAAAATGAAAAGTGCGATGACACCACTGAAATTATTCGTATGATTTCTTCTTTTTACGATGTTTAAATACTCAGCCGTAAGAATAAAAAACGGAAAAAATGGCAATGAATACCCATAACAACTTTTTAAGAAACTGATTTTAATATGAAAAATCACATGCGATGATTTCACTGAAATTATTCGTGTGATTTCTTCTTTGTGCGATGTTTAAATACCCAGCTGTAAGGAATACAAAACGGAAAAAATGGCAATGAAGACCCAATGTCAACTGTTGAAGGAACTGATTTTAATATGAAATGTCTCATGCGATGACATCAAAATATGTTTTTTGGTGATTTCTTCTTTTTATGATGTTTAAATACCCAGTCTTAAGAAGTGCAAAACGGAAAAAATGGCAATGAAGACTCAATGACAACTTTTTAAGGAACTTATTTTAATATGAAAAATCATACGCGATGACATCTCTAAAATTATTCGTGTGATTTTTTTTGTTTATCCAGACTATTGTCAAGTTGGAAAATCCCGGGCAGCGTCGGGTAACATTCGCTAGTATAATATATATTTGTATAGATAGATAGATATACACTAGTGTTGTCCATCGGGCGCGATTTTCGAAGCCCGAGCCCGCCCGAAAGACTAATAATTGAGCCGAGCCCGGCCCGAGACCGAGCCCGATAGTTTGATATGCACCCGACTTGCGCCCGCCTGACCATTGGGAAAATATATTAATAGAAGAAAGAATTTAATTCAAAGATCCGAGGAGAAAAGTGAGGACGTTTTTTAGAAGAGGTCTGAGGAAAAAAGTGAAGACGTTTTCTTTTAGAAAGAAGTCATTTTAAAAAAAAATTAGAAAAAATTTAAAAAGGCCGCCCGCATAGCCCGCCCGACTTTCATATTTTTTGCGCCCGAGCCCGGCCCGGCCCGTGGGTAGCGGAAGGCGGGCTGGCATGCCCGCCCGATGGACAACACTAATATACACCTAATTTCATACTGTAATGGGTAAATCTAGTGATGCTCAACCTTATATCCTATTCATATTAAATATGTTCCAATGAGTCTCCCTCATCGTGGAATCTGTGCTATTCAAAAAATAAAAGGCAAGGCATAGATTTAGTTTTTTATAATTACTTGCATCAGATATACATACTCGTAATGGATTTTTTTCTATTGTTTTCTCCATATTCAAAAAATACTTTGTTCTTGAAGTAGAGTAAATAAAATTGAGAACTATCATGATAATATAAAATATTTAGATAGCACATGCACCATTTGTCTGTATAATTAGAACACACCTTTGTACATGATAATTATATGATGTCTATGTAATTATAGTAGTTAGACATCCAGGCGTTTGCTTGCCAGGATAGAGTGGGATAATTGTAAAGCTGGTTAAATAAAAAAAGTAAGGTCAAGGAAGTTCTCAGATGAACTTTTTGTATAAATATCCCCGCAAATTCTTGGAGTATGACAATGGATAATATAAACTGGGATTATGCAGGTAAATATACAGCTGGTATCCATGTCGATTGCCAACTTGTTCATTTACAAATATAACGATTGAGGGCGTATCGTATTGGTAGATATCAAGACTAAGTCTTCTGTCTTTTTGATGTGTTCTTACAGACCTATGCGGTTCAGAACTAAAAATAAAGCTTCGAACCATGGAAAAGGCGAAATCTTTAGGTCAAAAACGCAAGTCTGAAATATACTTTTGAAAAATGGTTCCAAATTTAGATATTGAGTCGGTAAATATAATTTCGAACGCTAGGCATTTTTCCAAAATATCATGGATGCGTAACCTATTCTTTTTTAACCCATTAATGCCGAGAATTATCTGTAAAGAAATTTGCCCTAATTTTTAAATTATATTAATCAATATAGTGCTATAAAACATTTCGTACAAAAAAATAGTCATATTTAATAAACATTTAAAAAATACGGCCCGGGCACATATGTGCCCACTCGGCATTTAAATAATGTATATAGCATAACATATTTTAGTATATATTCTATTGAATACAGCTCTTTTTATTAAAAGTTTACATATATATTTATTTATTTGATAATAATTTTTATTTTGTGTGGTAAAGTTCCATGCATTCTGGATGCAAAGGAACATTACATTTTTTGCAGATATGAGGAGTTCTTCCATTGCATTCTCGGCATCTACTTCTCGAATGCACTCCTCTTGCTGTCCAATTATTACCTTCATTTAGTCGAATACTGTTTGTAGCGCTCACCAATGAATACTTAGGTCCTGGACGCTTCTTTGCAACCCCATAAGTTTTAGGACCAAATTGGCTAAATTTCTCGAAAAGTCCAAGAGACTCAGACGAGGATTGCCCCGTCTACTGAAGCGCCATGCATTGACAACCTGTGCGTTTAGGCTCCAAGCAAACAAAGGCCACCAACACTTTTTAGACCTTATCCTTACCCTATATGCGGCAACTTGCTGGTCAAAAATGTCAACGGCCCCATGTTCCGATTGTACGTACTAATATAATTTGGCATGTCAACTTCAACATACTTCCTATTTTTTCGATCCCACCGTCTTGCTTTCTGTAGTGGTTGAGCTCTCATTTTATTTGAAGCCACTTTCACTACCTGGATATCCTTCCACTTGACAATCGAGACACAACCAATAAATACCTCGTCCATGGATCCTCGAGATTTATTTTTCAATAGTTGTTTTGTCAACACTGGAGCGCCACCCAGCCGATCTTCACGAAGAGTTGTGGTGCAGGCAATTCCATTCCGTGATAATTCTAAAAGCATGTGAATTGATCCGAAATAATTGTCACAGATGACGTGTTGCCCTTGGATTAACTTGGTCTTGTTTACCATTTCCAAAACGACAATTGACCATGAACAAATCTATAATCAGGAATGTTGGTGAAGGATCCACAAAAAGGTTCGACCTGTAGCAAAGTACCGTCAGCAGCACAAGCTGCCCACAACCTGAAACCAAATCGGACAGGTTTTCCTCGGGTGTATTGTTTATCCCCATGCCGTCCATTATAGGGACCATTATTTTGTCAACGCTTATAAACTCTCCGTGGAATCTGTTATTTTTCATCACTTTATGCTAGGCACAGCTTCACTTGAATGCCGAATGGGCACATTTGTTCCCACTCTAAATGTTGATGCATTTATTTTTGAAAAAAACAATGATAACATATATAAAGTAAATATTTTAAAAGAAGCTATATATTTTAAGAATCGTTTTCTTTAAAAATTATTAATATTCATTCATAAATTTAGCTGTTACATACCCATTAGAACAATACGATTTCGGCATATTTTCAACGTCCTCAAACACGTACTTTCAAACAGCAACTACCAGTACTTATTATTATTATTATTAAATAATATGGGCTATTTCATGTAGGTAAAGCTGTTAAAAATAAAGTTAATCTGTTTGAACTTTGAAATATGCCTTAGTTGTGTTGTAATAACGCTTTTAAGCTCTGGGAACATATCTTCCCAATCGGCATTAATGGGTTAATATGGATCACACCAAGCATCTCAACTCCCTGATTATTTATTTTCTTCGTCAAGGATTTGTCAAAATATGATGTGAAATCACGTTCAGTATCATCATTTTCCTTAAGAGTTTTTGAACCACAAAATCAGAAACTGTTTTAAAGGTTCGTGGATTGGAATTAAAAAAATAGGTTATTAAAGCATTTTTAGTTTATGATACATATTTAGCACCAATTAAGGAACTTGTTTATACTTGTAATATGAGGCAAAATCCCATTAAACCAAAAACTACTAGTCAGCCGCTCCGTGATGTGTCAAATATGCATATAGAAGAATAAAAGCTACGTGGCCTTAGCGAGTTAAGATATAACTTTTATTATCAAGAACGGTTTTTGATGGTTTTTACAAATATGATAAGCTTAGAAAAATGAGTATCAACCTTTCTGAATAGCCCATAAATTCGTTCTTGTCCACATACATTGTTTTTTGACTTTCATAATAGTCGCAACAATAAAAACAGATTATAAGAGGAAGTTAGTTTCATTATTATTGAATCAAGGCAGAGGAGTATGTGTCGCTTTTGCAAGGAATGCACTGAAACGACAGATCAAATCTTTTGGAGTTGTACTTCGCTCCGAGAAATCTTTAATTCTGTCTCAGAAACTCTCAAGGAAAATTCGGAGCAGAGATTGGAGGGAAGATTTTTTAGCCTTCTACAGCGGAGAAGAGGAATCAAAAGTCAATGCCATCATCACAAAAGTAAAACAAATTATATTCGCGAAGAGATCGTCGGAGGACTCTGACGTAGCAACGATTTTACCCAAATTTTATAATATTTTTAATTATTTTGATTAGTATTCTGCAATGTATTTTTACCTCCGCCGAAGGAGGTATTGTTTTCACTGGCGTTGGTTTGTTGTTTGTTGTCAGCAGGATAACTCAAAAGTACTGAACATTGAATGAAACTTTGTGGGGTTGTTGGAAATGCCAAAAGTAACAAGTGATTAAATTTTGGCATCTCTGAGTGCAGAATTAAGATGCAAAACGAGCTAAATACTAATAAATATTTCAAGATAGCCTACTCTGCCAATAGATGTCGCTGTGCTTTGAAATCGGGTGCCGGGAGCGTCTTCCTCTCGGAATTTCCGTCGAGGGGAACCCTCCCCTGTCCCTCTACGCCGCCCCAGTCGTGAAAAATCCGCCTCGGAAGGCTCATAAGGACCCCGTGACGGCGGAGGTTTGCACTCTCTGAGTGTATATCCTCTAGTTTAATTTTTGTACTTGTGTATTTTGTTGTCTTTTTTAATTGAAATTTTTGTTCACTATGAAATATAGTTATGCCAGTTGGCCTAGAATAAAAAATTATTGAATCAAAGCGGTAGAAAAAATCAATTGATGGATTAAAAGACAAAGACAAAAGATGGGGCCCTTCTATGAGGATATCGACTTCATATCATATATACTTTTATTAAATTTATAGTTCATATATGTACAATTCCATTTTCACTAGTTCATCAAGCATACAATACATATACAAAAAAAGGAAATTATTTGTCCAAGTCCAGGTTTTAGGATCTCTCTTTAAGTCATTGAGACAAAAGATAAAGTGATTAAAGATAATCAAGAGAATGAAATGCGGTTAGAGAGTAGAATCACTTAGGCTCAATTATTTCTTTATAACCTGAATGTGTATGCGTTTTAATTAATGTATTTACTTGAGTAATAGTTGAAGGTGTTAGACAAATCACTATGTCTATGTATGGATACTAAAATAGGACTCTGTTTTACAACAGGAATAGTTGAGAAAAGGGCACTTAAATAAGAACCAGAAACCCGGTTGGTGATTTCGTCTTCCCCATCCCGAGGAGGCCCATGAGGTCCACGACTCCAGTGGGCGTATCCACTTGGGAGGGAGACAGCTACTTTTGAATGCCATGCAATATCAGTGTGGAACTTGTCTAAGGCCTTGAGGTCGGCCACTACCCTCCACACTACCAGGACCGCAGCTACGGCCATTGGACGCAACGTCGCCATATAATCCATTCTGCATGGGCATTTTGTTTTATTTTGTTATATAATTTATTGTTTTTTATTTATTTATTTTTAGACTAGTTACAAATGTAACTAATGTGCCCCATGGAAAATATACTCGATTACACACACCTAATATTATAAATAAAGATCTAATTTACTTGTAGCTGTTGAAGTATGAACATCAACTCAAAATAATATATATATGGCAGTAAAAGTGTCTTTGGAGCCTGGATCAATGGCAATAGGAATTACAAATCCTTTGTATTGACTTTAGTATCCTTAGTTGTTTGACTAAAGTGCAGAGAAAAACGGGAACTATGCATCTTGTTTGGGCCAATGTTGTGAAATGAAAGCGCCAACAGAGTAAGATATTTTAAAACACTTCATTTTCCTTTCAAACGATCACCTACAACATCATCAAGCATGTCCCTTTATAAGTTGCTTATAAAACATATACTTCTCGGTCTTATAGGATCAGTGTTAGAATATTTTTTATTACATATATTTTGACGAACTACTATTGAGTTTGAGGCAACTCAACTAATATATGAATACTTAAAAAATATCAAATATATGTATAGCTCTATTCTTTAGTCAGAATGTGCTTGTGACTACAATTAGTTCACAAATATTAGAACTTTCGTCTCCAAAGGAAAGGACAATTAATATATACTTACGAACCATGTTATGTATGTCATTGATGTTAAATGTAATTTCTAACCATTCAAGGTGTGTGTATTTTTTATATACCTATACACATTAAGGAAGGTTAATGTGTTCAATACGAATTTCTTCGAGTCATTAAGATCCTAACAAAGGTGGTTAACTCCTAAGTTATAATATTTCATATTCATTAATAATGTTTTATTACAAGATTAAATGACTTAATCACTTAAACTCACATTAAGAATCTGTGGCGAAGAGATTTCCATCTATTATTTATTATTATTCAATTAAACAATGCGTTGCTCCGTAATAGAGAGTCAGAAATGAATAAATCATGTTTTACAAGCATTAATCATTTTTTAAATCTACATAGAAGTTACGTTTGTAGCGAGCATCTCTTTCTCTCCGTCTCTCTGCTCCTATGTGATGATTAGAGATAGAAAATCGAGGGATATTTTGGACGTGTGAAAGGGAGAATGTGTGAAGGGTGCAATTGAGTTCAAGCTCCTTGTTATCACTATTCTCTTTCCTCTCTTGAGGAATATTTATTTCATTTATGAAGCAGGCCAAGTCGGCCGGAACGGAAGGTATTTATTTTATATTGAATCTCTGTTTTTGCTTCTGTTCTGAGGAAGAGAATAGTGATAACAAGGAGCTTGAACTCAATTGCACCCTTCACACATTCTTCCTTTCACACGCCCAAAATATCCCTCGATTTTCTATCTCTAGTGACGATCTATTTCCATCTTTTTCTTAAATGCATTACCAGATGGGGCGACCGACGTTTCTTTCTTTTCCTCAAAAATACTTTCTATGTAAACAATTATCTATTGAAGAAATAAATAGTTTAGATCAGTTATATGAAGGTCTCAGTCATTTATCCCGTCGTTTACCCCTTTAAATGTATGAATCAATGTCAACCTGAATATTCATGGTGTGAAGGATCGGAATGTAATTTATTAGGCTTTTATGTGGTCAATAATATGACAAAAAGTATAGCTATACTCATGATAAAATGTAAATAGTCTTAGAACATAATCGCCAATTAATGATAATGTTTATGCTAAAATATGTTTGTTTGTTTGGGAATTATGAAACGATGGATGAATATCTTTTGAAGATATATTTAATCGTTCGCATAGATTAATATATTCAACTCTAATAAAGATTTTAGGCAGTCTACTCAGAGGAAGATTTCTTCTGACTGAAAATATTAAGGTTGGATGAGTTCATTCTGAGGATTCGCAATGAATATGGTTCGAGGACCATGAAAGAAGGGACAATTTTGATTTTAAGTGTATCTATAAATTGATGTTATCACTGCAGCAGCCGCTTGTGCAGTGATGCTATATTGCATAAATCCTACTGTGCTTTTTTATTCAATCTTCTTTTATTTCGACCAATTCCTTTCCGGGAAAAAGGTCACCTTTTTTATTTGTAGGAAGGGTTCGTTGCTGAATAGAGTTGGAGTTGAGAGCCATGGAAGTGAAATATTTATTGGCTTATATAGTAAATATTTATCCCATCTGCCATGTGACTGAATAATATATATGCTTTAAATATGTGTATCAACTATCTTATCGTGAAAATGTTAAAAAGGATGAATCCTAAAAATATAATTAGCCTGTAGAAACAAAAAAGGATATATATATATCAGGCTTGTGAACGGAACGCAAAATTGAACGGCGTTCAGCTGAACGCACGTTCAATGAACGAAACGCTGAACGGAACGCAACTTTTTATTGAACGCTGAACGTTGAACGCAAAAAAAATAGTTTTGCGTTCAGCGTTCAATTTTTCCAAACATTTCAATGTAGTTTTGATTAAGTATTTTTTTCTGGGATATAAACAAGGGGATGAAATATTATAAGAACTTATAAACTACTCTCCCAAGAACTCTCTATAGAATAGTAAAGCACTTTTTTTAAATTTTACCCCAAGTGACAAAAATTTACACACAATGAATGACCTTTTTATTCATTCATTCTTATTACAAAATAAACAACTTATTAGTATATTAGGTATGAAACTATTGTTGAAATAAGTTGAGATTAAGTCTGACTACGGGATATTCATCTGAGCTGTGGACTCGGAATCATGGATTTGCTCATTTTGATGGACTCGGATTCGTGGACTCGATAACTTAAATATTAGGACTCGGATAGGAGGGCTCGAGAGTTAAAATCTTAGGAATCGGATACGAGGACAGTATTAATTTCGTCAGCTTTTTTCATTTCGTCATGGAGAATAAATGACAGTCTACGAGCAAACAAAAAAAATATATTTACAAGGTATATATTTAGTCCCTGTACGCTTTCTAGTAATTAGCATAGTTGGTAAACATTTTGTACTCGCACTTCACAATTGTATATGGATGTTTGATGACTATAGATGATAATTTATTATTTGGCTTCTCCTGGATATAGCAGATATATAGATTTTAAGGCGCCATGATGGTCGCAAATGTCTCAACCAAAGTACTCTGAGGAATGTAAGATCAATTCTTTGCACATTCCCATAGGCCAAGCGACCTAGAAACTTGTTGTTGTTGCTTTAAAAAAGATAATTTGACGCCATTGATCAGACAAAAAATTAGCCTTACAACAGTTGTAGTTAATATTTTGCGTTTTGTTTTGTTCCTTGCATAAATTTAATGTTAATAATTGATATTGAGATTAAGTTATTTTCTAATGACGAAGACGATATTAACTTCAATTTAGGTAGTAAATGGTTGATTCGTGTTTATATAATATTAAATGTGTTTATATTGCAAAGATGATTTAAAAAAAACATCTCTCTAAAATAAGATGCATTCAAAATAATGTTGTTTTATAATATTAATTGTATATATAGCTTTGATCTCGTATTTGTCTTGATTTATTACAGCTTAAATATGATTATAATTTAAAATGTAATGTATCCATTACGGAAGAAAGTAGGGATCCAGTACTCATACATCGAAGGTTTAAAATACTATTTTGCAGATTCTTAATATCGAACTCGGACTCCGTTATTCGAAAATATGCGAGTCTGGTCATCTCGACACTTTTTCAAATATATTTGATCTGAAGTTGTTTTTAATAAGATTGAAAATAGTTAAGTTTCTTTCATGCTGACTGGCGTTATTGTCTTTTATATATGGAAAAACTATTAATATAATGATTATTTGTTACGGTTCAGGAAAAAATATATACAAGTTTGGGGTTTGATCAGGGGTTCCCAACCTTTTTTCTTTGGCGACCCCCCCTATAGAAAAATCTCCAGTCTGGCGACCCTCTTATGTAGTGAATATAGACGTTCTGCGGAACCCAGGTTGGGAACCCCTGGGTTAGATCCAGTCAACAAATTTATATCATTTGAAAGTCGGTTCAGGCTCATTTTATTATAAAACCCCTAAATAGTACTTCCATTTTCAAAATTACCATTGTTATTTTTTAAATATTTGAACGCTGAACGCTAACGGAACGCTGAACGCAAAAACATTGAACGGAACGCTGAACAGAACGCTATTATTTTTAGAACGCTGAAACGGAACGCTGAATGAAAAAAAAAGCTGAACGCTCACAAGCCTGATATATGTGTATAGATATATTATATAGATATACTATATGTATATATATATATATATATATATATATATATATGAGTATATATATATATATAGATATCATTACTATATATATTATATATTATATATATATATATTTATATATATATAATCTAAATTCCTCAAAAAGTATTGTTGTAAGTAAGTTGCGTGAGTTCACAGGTATACATTGTGCGAATTACATGTTTTTCGTTTATATTTTTTCTAATTTAAACTGTCATCAATAAAGTGATAAAGTGTCACGTCTTTAACTAAAATAACACAGGATATCAAATTGATTGAACGAAATACTCATTTCAAAAAGTCAAAATCGTTTATAATAAAAGAGTACAATAAACTCAAGATACCATCAAGAAATTATTTCATTCAATGTTTATGACATAGTTAGACAAAACTGCCTTATTTTGCTCTGTGGAATACATTGTATTTCTGATTGCAGTTATATTTTTTCTAGATTAATAATAATATGATTATGAGGTTTTAGGTTTTTAAACAGGGCATTGTTATCAATCTAAAATGTTAACATATGTTTATATAAAACATAACTTTTTTAAACAAAGCATATGATGAAGGTTTATTACCTACGCCGAAGGAGGTATTGTTTTCACTGGCGTTGGTTTGTTGGTTGGTTGGTTTGTTTGTCAGCAGGATAACTCAAAAAGTACGGAACGGATTCGGATGAAAACTTTGTGGAGTTGTTGGAAATGCCAAAAGGAACAAGTGATTAAATTTTGGTATCTCTGAGTGCAGAATTAAGATGCAAAATGAGATAAATACTAATAAATATTTCAAGTTAGCCTACTCTGCCAATAGATGTCGCTGTGCTGTGAAATTGGGTGCCGGGAGCGTCTTTCTCTCGGAATTTCCGTCAAGGGGAACCCTCCCCCGTCCCTCTACACCGCCCCAGTCGCGGAAAAATCCGCCTCGGAAGGCTCATAAGGACCCCGTGACGGCGGAGGTTTGCACACTCTGAGTTTATATATGCCTCTAGTTTTGTATATATAATTTGTTTTGACCTTGTCCATGAAGAAAGCACAATGAATAGTACATTTTATTCCTTTTTATATGCTTTATTGATGAGAGTTAATGCATGGTTAAATTTCATTAAAAATATATACATTTAATGATGAAATTCTATATCACAGCCAGTCTCAGAGATGCACAAAAATCATGGAGCCCGTTCATTTTACTATAAATGAAGTAATATCATTGAACATAATATATAAATATGTTTACTGTATTCTTAAATACCATTTGTGCTCTCAAGCTCATTGAATTTCATTGAAAAATTGAAAAAGAGTTTGAATGGATGAAAATTTGCACATGTAGGATTTTGAGATTCCTGTGGCTTAAAAGATGTGTATCCTCCTCGTTGTTGATGTTGTTGGTTAAGATTCGAGTCCACCTGAGGACTTAGATCTAGGTCCACTATTTGGGGGGAAAGGAAAAGTTCAAATTAGTCAATTAAATAATATAAAAAGCACAAATGTTTAATTTTGCGATGTTTAGTCCAAAAGTGATTTTCAAAAATAAAATAAAGACGGGAGTAAACTCAGACCTCAATTGTAAATTTCGACAAATTTGCTAAAGTTCTATATAGGCTTGTGGTCGCAATTATTATTCAATTCTTCATGCGTTTGTGGATTGTCCCGCAGTAGGGTTTATTATTAAAAATCTTACATTAAACGTAAAGTCTTTTAAGTGATCCTATGACGTCAAATACACTAAAGCAAGCACCTTTTTGGGCCTAGGAGCAAATAGATCTTTGCCGCGAATGAGGGCTCTAAATAGTGCCCTTCTCAACTCTAAAGCACTATTGGCGGAAAGGCTAACCTTGGATATTCCAATATTGCTGGCGAAAGACAATTGTCATCGCGGCAGTGGCACGTTACACTGCCTTGGATCTGAAAATCCCAGTGTACATGACAATTCGACGACTCAGGCCTCAATTGAAGTATTTCCCATCATGCTCCATAATATAATATTTTTTAAATCATATGTATATATTTCTGTATTTTATTTTTTCTGATTAATGTATTTGTTATGATGTATTTCTGACTGTTTGGATATGAATAAGCATTTTAGGAGTGAGTATCCAGTTATCAGTTATCTAGGTCGGTGGTACCAGAGCCCTATAAGGAGAGTTACGTCGTGATACCTGTCTTTGTAGCAGCTGACTCTCAAGTCAGGCTCAAAATATTATAATTTATCGAGGGAGTTGTAAATAAATAGTCTTTTGAGATATTTTATCGAAGTATAAAAACAATATAAACTTTAAAGATCTATTTAAAAAAATAAATTCATTAATAATCTATTCTTTTTCTGATGGATTAATATTTTGTTCGGATAAATTTATTAAGGAGTTTACAAAAGTTGAAGGAATATTTAAATTATATGCTAAAGAATTAGTAGGAAAATGAAACAAATAGGATATTCAATAAAAGAAATGGCAGTTCAATTAATTAGGTCATCATTGGAGAATATACCACAATGTCAGGAATTATTACGATACATATCAAGGTATATAAAAATTCGTTTACACATACATTTACGAAACAGACGACTATTGTAAAAACTAGGTCTAATAAAACTCCAATTTGTTTGGAAGTAGAAGTATGTGCATGAGAAAATTATGTAAATAATTATCAAATTCATGTATGATATAATAATTTATATATCCCAGACTAGTGAAATGATTAATTATAAATTACAAAAAAAAAAAAAAATTATTTATTTTTTGATTGAAATAATTTACGACAACGTAGTAAAAAAAATATAAATAATATTTATAAATATTTTTTATTACTACGTGTCGTAATATATTTCAATTATATTATAATAATTATTATTTTTGATAAAGGCCAGTACCACCAAGGTCTGTTAATAATTTGGGCAATACAAAAAAAACCATGTAGCAGTGTGTACTATGATGAGTCACGGAGCGGAGAAACGAATATATATAATTTAATTATAATTATATTTATTAATTATTATTATTAATTATTTTAATTATAATTATAAAAAAATATTTTTTTAAAATTATTTTGCATTTATAATTCATCATTTCACTAATCGGGATATATAAATCGGGGTTCAATGATAAATCCAGTTCATCAATACTTAGGATATTTTTGGGACATTGTTTCTTATGGATATTTTTTTTACCACATGATTTACATTTATTTTTTATATTATTTAGTAAATCATGTATAAAATATGGAGTTATATGCATAAGGGAGAGTATTTATTTACTGAAACAATACCCACAATAAATGAAAGGTTTTATAAACACAGTTTTTGTCATAAATTCCGATTATTTATTCTAAGAATAACATAGGAAAAATAATAATTTTTTTCATTCCCTGCGTTGTTTTGAGCCCGACATGATAGTTCACCAGGTGGCGTTCCAATCTATTGTCGTAACTCTCATATAGGGCTCTGGTACCAAGGTCTGTTTAATAAGGTCTGGACAATACAAAAACAAACATGTAATCCTAGCAGTATAGCTACTCACTGACGTCACTGGAGACGAATTTATATATATATATGTATATCAAGCTGTGATACCGAATGCAAATCAGTATTCGATATACCGACGGTAGATTTCAAATAACCGAACCGATTTTCGACATTCATAGAAACTACCGAATACCGTACAGATTGACAATCGGTACGGTATATTTGAAAGTAGCTTTTGTAACATTCACATAGAGACATAAAGATATAGAGAGCTTATTCCCTTCAATAGCAGAGAAACAGCGTTCAACTGACGCTTTGCCAAAGCGCTCTCGTGTGTGAACTTCGAAAATAAATAAACAACTATAACTTATAGTATTATAGAGCAGATACATAAATAGACATTCAATATACATTTATGCTATACATTGAATACTAGAGTACCTGAAAGTGCAGTTCATATTGGACAATAAGAGACAGTTATGAAAAAAAATATAAGCCTTCCATTTCCTACAAAATCCAAGTACATATACGATTTATATAGATATGTATTAAATTCAAATAATATCTAATAAATTATAATAAATGATATTTATGTAATTGTTTTTTATAAACTGTCAATATAAATCCATATGAAGAAGTAAAAGCAGATACATAAATAAATTATCTCTCTTTCTAATCTACCGTACCGAATATCGATCGATACTGTGACATAGGCGTAGGAGACAAGGGGCAGGGGGGGCAACTGCCCCAAAATTCGGGTTAGTTCTCAAATTCGGGCAAATTGGTTGAGGTATTTGGCATTTCTGTTGAGAAAAAAAAATGAAATTATGAAAGCAACCAGATTTGAAGTGTAACAAAATAGATATAATGTAATGAATAGTATGAATTACTATAAAGAAAATATTAATCTATATAGCTTTCTTCATTCGATTATTTTTTCACGATTTAACAGTTTTGTTAAAATTCGGGCAATTGAACGCTGCCCCCCCAAACCAAAACATCTCCCTACGCTATGATTAATATATAATAAAATCTACCGAATACCGATATCGATCGGTATTCGGTATATACCGGCGGTAGATTTTCTACCGAATCCCGGCTCTGATATATATAAATATAGAGATATATATATTCGTTCTCCGGTGACGTCATTGAGTAGTCACACTGCTACATGGTTTTTTTTGTATTGCCCAGACCTTATTATACAGACCTTGGGTGGTACTGGCCTTTATCAAAAATAAACATTGAGCTCAGAGAAACGACAATAATGATAATAATACACATTAACTAAATTTATGTATTAATGTCATATTTTATTAAAGCGTGTCTATACATCTGACGTCTCGGCAAATAAATACATAAAAAAACCGATCTACGCATAGCTTGGAGGAAGCACAAAAAGTTAATGGAGCATCTTTCAGGACAGTTTGACGGCTATAAAAGATTTTTAGATGTGTCTGTACATATTATTGACTTCAATAATATATGTATATTGGTTCTATCTTACTGTTTTATCATTAATAGAAAGTTTTTGATCATTATATATTAGCAAATCTTTTCCTGCATGTATTTGTTTTAAGACTAACTATTAGATATTGGCGGTACACTTTAGTTGTCATTTGTAAATGAATTGAAAAAGCAATAGCATGTATTAATATTCACTTCACCTTCTCTTGTCTGTCTTTATTCATTACAACCTTAGTTGAACTTCATAACTGAATTTGTACATATACCATGTTTAAACATTTTTACCTCCGCCGAAGGAGGTATGTTTTCACGGCGTTGGTTTGTTGGTTTGTTTGTTTGTTGGTTTGTTTGTCAGCAGGATAACTCAAAAGTACGAAAAGATTTGGATGAAACTTTGTGGAGTTGTTGGAAATGCCAAAAGTAACAGGTGATTAAATTTTGGCATCTCTGAGTGCAGAATAAGATGCAAAACGAGCTAAATACTAATAAATATTTCAAGTTAGCCTACTCTGCCAATAGATGTCGCTGTGCTTGAAATGGGTGCCGGGAGCGTCTTCCTCTCGGAATTTCCGTCGAGGGGAACCCTCCCTGTCCTCTAACGCCGCCCCAGTCGTGAAAAATCCGCCTCGGAAGGCATATAGGACCCCGTGACGGCGGAGGTTTGCACTCTCTGAGTGTATATATGCCTCTAGTTTAAATTACATTTTGAAAAAAATAACTGATTCCCTTACTAATGTCAGAGAGATATAATCCTTCCATGGATGGAATATTGAAGGAATCCTCCATGGAGGGCAGATCTGTCGCCTCATCCTGTCGCCTCAGTGGGAAATTCAGATCATTGCAGGAGAAGGGTCCTTGAGACTCTGTTTCATAGGCTTGCATCAGGCTTTGTGGAACGTATTGGAACTCAATGTAGCGACCCCGATGCTGGAGTGAGGGCCGATAGAGGTACATATAGACCTTAACTGGGTGGCTCAGGTCTTTGACAAGGTATGGAGGCGTATAAAAGCGGATTGAATGCTGCTTGAATATGACGAGGGACTCCCCAGTGCGGGTCCAGGATCCTTCGGCATTATCATCATCTGGTAGATATAAGAAATAAAGTGTTTAGGAACCTTACATAACATTACATAAGCGGATATGATTACATTTACAAAGAGCTGGGATTCGGTAGAAAAATCTACCGCCGGTTCGGTATTTATATACCTTCTACGATAGATATTCGGTATTCGGTAGGTTTTATTGTATATCTACAGTATCGATCAATATTCGGTATGGTAGATAATAAAGAGAGATAAATTTATTTAACTATCTGCTCTGTGACTTCTTTATATGCATTTAATATCGGACAATTATATAACAAAGGACATTAAGTACATAATTTGTTATAATTTTTTTAGAGATTATTTGAAATTTAATACATACTAATCTTGTATAAATTATATATGTACTTGGATTTTGGATTAAATGGAAGGTTATAGGTTTTTTTTCATTTACTATCTCTTATTGTCCGATATCAAATGCACTTTATTAAATACAGTTGTATTTGTTTATTTATTTTGCGAAGTTCAAGTTCTTCACAAAATGGGAGCTCTTGGGCAAAGCGACAGTTCAAACGATATTTCTCTGCTATTGAAGGGAATAAGCTCTCTATATCTTTATGTCTCTATGTGAATGTCACAAAAGTTATACTTTCAAATATACCGTACCGATTATAAATCGGTACGGTTTGGTATTTTCTACCGAATATCATATAATCGGTTCGGTAACTGAAATCAACCGTTGGTAGTATCGAATACCGATTTACATTCGGTAGTCGCAGCTCTGCATTTTACCAACATAAAATAAAGATAGGAAAAAGACGATTATTGAGATTATATAAAGGTTTTAAAAAGATCCCACGAAGCAAACACCGAATAACTTTAAACTGTCATTTATTTTTGTTAAATTAGGAAAAAAAATAAACGTACTCTATTTTGAACTGTTTTATATAAGATGTACCTAAATTGTATTTATATTTACAATTAGGAGATTTTATACGGGTAAATAGTTTTATATTCCCCGAATATTCCGAAAACATTACTTAAAAGGAAATTGATAGTGGATAATTCAAATTCAATAAATATAAAAAACAAGGGATTACTTTATACCTGACATGACATAGAAAGAGAAAAAACTACTGTCGATTAGAAAGATAGAGACATCTTTCTTGTATCTCTCTAGAATCTCTTTGATTATAGTATCAAATAATCATAAACCTCTCCCTTTTTCTATTATTAATAGGCTGTTGGTACTATTATTATTGCAGATATTAAATAGCTTAAGTTCTTCTGCTATTCTGGAGGAAGAACTTTCATATAGAATTCCCTCCTGTGTCCGGGATTACGTACTCACAGGATTCGTAGACGAGAAGAACAAAATATGTTCCCTTTTTTAAATATTAATAACATTTTTAAAGAAATACGCCAAAGCTGTGGTTGTTTTTTATTACTGTGTTATAATAAACACTTGACTTCTTCTATTCATCATATCAGGGTTCCTCCTTAAAATAAAAAACTCCAGCTGTTTATGATAACGCACAAATAGTAATAACAACAACGTTTATTAATAAGAAAAAGTGAGAGGTTTGTGATTAATTTGATACTATAATAAAAAATGCCAGAGAGAGAGTCAAGAAAGATGTCTCTATCTTTTCTAATCAAACAGCTGTTTTCTCTTTCTACATCATGTCGGTTTAAAGTATTCCTTGCCAGTATAAAAATAAAAGCATCAGTTACTTAGATCATTCGTGAAACGAACTTCAATGTCGTCTTCGTAAACCTATTGGTCAATATGATGATCTTCTTACCGCCCTCAGCAGGGGACCAATTATCTGAGAGCTCAAGAATCATGGGGATGGGATGCGTTCGCTGTCTGCGATAACGTTGGAAAACGACGGGCTTGAGAGGAATAAAAAAGAGTTCACGCTTGATAAGTCCCTACAAAAGAAAAAGGAGTTTTAAATTATAGAATTCATAACAAAGAAGAGACTTAGAATGGAAATTAGGGATTCAAGAGGTAGAGCCAATGATAAGCAAGGGCGGCGATTAGGCACTGACGTCATCACTCTGATATGTATATACACATGAACCA
>CP045898.1:24044429-24163218 GCA_013387185.1 Caligus rogercresseyi
CATAAAAAAAGTACTCATTGTTGAAGTAATATCGCGGTGCAAATAATGTATGCAATAATATTACAAGCCATAAACTTTTAAACTTTGTCAAACCTGTGTAGAAGTTTTTCAATTGAAATATATTTAAATATTTCCCCCAAGATCTATCCTATAAAGAGTTTTAACAGTTTATTATAGTTTGTATGATACTATTTTTCAACACAGTAGTGTGATATTTGATTAATAAACATAACCATCTAGTAAGCTGTCAAAATAGCTACAAATAATTGGTTTTCAATGGCATTTTAATGTGAATTATAGTGCATATTAAACTGATAATATTTTCATTATATTATATCATTTAATTTTTATCATGGTTACTCTGACTTCTTCCAATCTTTTTTTTAAATATAAACAAGTCAAATATAATTAAATGTATCAATAAACTTTGTAGTTTTAAATTCTATATATGAAAAAATAAACAAAATGTAGATCTTTACAGAATTGTTAAATATTTACAAAAAAAATAACGCTTATTTAATCTCATCGGATGCAATTCTACGAACATAATGGCAAAAAGCAAAGGAAAAAAAATAACAAACATAATAAAAACAAGGCATAATTTAGAGTTCCAACATAAACCACTTAATAAAAAAGATGAACTTATAGTAGAACTAACCAATTGTTATAAACCTATTGTTGAGATATATTAAATATTATTTATAATGTTTGGAGCCAGACGGACAAAAATGCACGTTCATTTGACTACATCCAAGAACATCCATTCCCATCAAGTATCATAATAGAGAAGACAGAATACTGAGCAGCAGACGAAATCAAAACAGCTATGACGTCATACAAATCAGCTGCAAGGCTTTCAAAATAACGCTTTCACAACTAGAAGGGACATGTGGAAAGCATCATTTTGCAAGGACTTTGATGGATTTAAATTTTGTCGATAAAGGAGAATAGGGATTTCAATTTTTGATGACATATATCCCTGAAAAATAATTGAGAAACAAACTTGTAACTCCTTGTGGTTCTTTATGTTTGACAAAATAGACACTGATTACATAATTAAGGTCTTTGTTGCCACCGGGCAGAAATTCCTAATTCGAGTCCCATATTTACGTAGATTCCAAAAATGCTACTTCCAATATCGTCCGAAAAAAAGTTTGGACTTATGGCTTTTTTTTAATCAGGGGTTTCACAACAAATCACAACTATAGGTAAACGCAACCTCGCAACGAAAATGTATTTATTTAATATGAGCAATATTAAATCTGGCCATACTAACTGAATCGTTCGTAATTTATCCCAGATATCGAAATTATAAAAACGTTCTGAAATGCATGGGCATATACAACAAATATTATATATAAGTATAGTCAATAAATGAAAAACAAAGTTATATAGCCGCTTAAATAGAATACTAAAAAAGGATCAACTTTTCTATATTAAAGCCTATTTTTTCGAATTGTACGAAAGATATTGAAGGTAAAAACGGATGTGATATTGCATTAGCATAGTAGAGAAATAAATACTTATGACATTTGTGGTTATTCTTACTTTGCACGGAGATAACTAGGATGACCATTAAAAAATGATGAAAATCCTGATTTTCAAAAAAAGGCCACAAAGTCCAAACTTTTTTCCGACGATATGTAAGCTGCATTTTCAGAAATCTACGTAAAAAAATGGGACTCAATTAGGAATTTCAGCCAGGGGCCAAAGTTACTAATAGTGTAGACATTGTTATTGAATCAATCAATGAGAAGCCCGAATTGGATTGGTTCTCATGAATAACTTTCTCCAACGGATTATCCAGCAAGTCATTGGGGCCAATTCATTAATAATATACTCTTAATCAAGTCGGCAATGTCTCATCTTTTGTCCAAAAAAAAAAATCCTCACAGTCATTCTGACCAAAAAAAAGTAAATTATTAGACTACTTTTTTATAAAATAAATAGTGACAAGGTTATGTTGCATTGGCTACCAGCCCAACCATTTTCTCTTTTATATATGATAATAAACGCAGGCACATACAATAATCATTTATGTATGTACGGTATATGTCTGTAGTTATGATCTATCATTAATTCCACCTATAATCAGCCCTTAGGGCAAAAAAACAACCTGGGCAATCATGTGCTTATGAGAAATAAGTGAAGAAGAAAGAAGACAGACTGAACCATTATTCAAACGAGAAGGATTTTGTTCATGTTCTTATTGTTATTGTTCTTTTGGCAAGAGGATCATTGGAAGAATCTCTCTCTAAAAAGGGAGACATTATTGTAGAACGCCGGAATCCACTCAGAAAAAAACACAAGGCCCTGGTAGAATGTCAATATATTACGTTAAAATAAAAAAAAGGGTTCTAAGCTTTTCCAGAGTGGTCCACTCATTTTACTCTCGTTTGAGTTTCATTGTTTTGAAGATATAAGAGGACATCATCAAATGACATCATCGAGGGACCGTGCAATAAAAGATGTTCTTATATACTAATTACAAAATGTGTTTCTCTTCTTTTCGTGTTACTCACTTACACTTTATATGATTTAGATTATGATGTTTTGTATTGATGGGTCTTGTCAGGGGGTTAATTTTAAATACAAATGTTTATTTATGATTTTGATGATCACATCCCTCTGCTCTGTTTATTTATTAATATATATATATTTTGTTATCTATGATTTTTTTAAATAATGACCCATTAAAAAAAGAGTTCATAAGGAGCTATAAATCATCATTTGTGAAGGCTCTGAGGAAAATCAAAAAGGGTTCGAAAATACTTTAGAAGTTGTGGCTAGAAGTCGAGAAATCATTTTTTTTGTCTATATTGTTCTTATGCATATTGGGGTATGCAGAAGCATATTAGTCCCCGAAACTCTTTAAACGAGGTTGATCATAGAGATATAAAGATATAGAGAGATTATTCCCTTCATCTGTATCTTTGTGTCCAATATAAACAAAGTAATTTGTACACTACGTCATCGTAAGCTGATTATAGAGATAGATTCTATCTCCATGATCAGCTTACAATACGTAGGTCAAACTACTTTGTTTATTTTGAACACACAGATACAGCTGACGACTCGATGTTTCTCTGCTATTGAAGGGAATCAGCTCTCTATATCTTATATCTCTATGGGTTGATCAATTTCAGCACTCGGCAAACATAAATCGTTTGCCTGCTTATTTTATTAATATTCACCTCATTTAAAATCATACTAATAACTAGAGGAATATATACACTCAAAGAGTGCAAACCTCCGCCGTCACAGGGCCTTACGAGCCTTCCGAGGCGGATTTTCACGACTGGGGCGGCGTAGAGGGACGGGGGAGGGTCCCCTCGACGGAAATTCCGAGAGGAAGACGCTCCCGGCACTGATTTTACAGCACAGCGACATCTATTGGCAAAGTAGGCTAACTGAAATATTATTAGTATTAGGCTCATTTGCATCTTATTCTGCACTCAGAGATGCTAAAATTTAATCACTTGTTCCTTTTGCATTTCCAACAACTCCACAAAGTTTCATTCGAATCCGTTCCGTACTTTTTGAGTTATCCTGCTGACAAACAAACCAACCAACAAACCAATATACCAACAAACCAACGCCAGTGAAAACAATACTTCCTTCGGCGGAGGTAATGAAGATGGTTCATCACAAAAGAGAAAGAGAGACAAGTATGGACGAATGCTAATTCTGTTCCTCCAGGGATCAAGGAGACTCTATTGTTTCTCTAGGATCCATTACCCTCCACAAAACAACAAACAAACAAATCATGACTGCTTAAGGCACCATGATTCACCGTATTTCTTAAATGAGTATGTGAACAAAATATCATCAAAATAAAGAGTATTTTGAAGACACCACACACACACACACAACATACCAACTTTGGATCAAACGTTTATTTACAACAAATTACATCACGTGTGCCTTTGATGATAGGAGGGTCTCAAGAAGATGAGAGAGAGAGAAAACAACTTTGAACGGCTGTTATGAAAAAAAAATAGTTTTTCTCACATAAATAACAGTATGCTGAGAAAGTAAATTAAAGTGTTATGTAATATTAAATGAGATATTTGACACTATATATATATATATATATATATATATATATATATATATAATAGATATATATATATATATATATATATATATATATATATATATATATACATGTATATATCAAACTTGTGACGTTCGCGAAAAATTGTCGTTCGTTTGTCGTTCACACAAAGTTATCGTTCGTCGTTCAACGTTATTTTTAAATTGAATCGTTCGTCGTTCATCGTTCGTCATTCTGAAAAAAATTGACGACGTTTTTTTAGGAAGGAATTTTTTCTCGACATTCTGAAAAAAGTGATTTTTACAAAGAATATTGTTCCCATGAAAATGAATAATCTTGTCTTTTTTTGGCGCCAAAAACAAACGACAAGGAGTTTCCCTTGTCGTTCATCTTTCGCGAACGACGAACGATGATCTTTTAAATCAACAAGTCTGATATATATATAAATATATATATATATATATTTATCAAGTAGTAATATATAAAATTTAAAGAACTTCGATGCTTTGGGGAAGATGATAGAGTTTGTAGGATGTCACAATATATGAATAGCATTATAATTCAATTTCCAGGTTATTGACTATATTTCAAATCAGTCAAATTTGAAAAAATCCGAAAAAAGTTTCTAGAACATCATTAAGCTTTATTTGCGAAATGGTTTAGTGTCAAACTTATAAAATAGTTTAGTATCGGTATGTTAGGAATAACAAATAGAATTATTCTTGGAATCTCACTACTTAAAATGGTTTTTTCCACTGTTTTCTTTTTTTCTACGTCAAATAGTCGGATTGATGATCCTTTTACCGGAATATATGAGAAACAAAAGAAACATATTTTTTCTTCAATATAAGCCGTTTTTTTCATTTAATTAACAGTTCAATTCGGAATAGAGTGATACATTCAAAGGATTTGCAAATAAATCATATATATTGAGGCCAAATTGTGTTTATAATAATGAGATTTTCAATCCTCAACAGTCGCAAATGATGTGGAACTTTGTTGGATAATACCATCTACCTGATTTGCAGTGGTTTCTGCGATAACTTTTTTTCAACTAGTGATAACGATAAAACGATAACTTTTTTCTCAACCTGCGATATACGATAAACGGTAAAAAATTAAAACCCAACCTGCGGTAAGCGATAAACGATAAAACGATAAAAAAGACGACTTTTTTTTTTTTGAAAAGAACCTCCAAAAAAGTGACGACGTTTTTTTTTAAAGAACCTCCTAAAAAGTGACGACGTTTTTTTTAGAAGAGAGTATTTGGAATTTTTGTTTACAAAAGTCGTCTTGAATTTATCGTTTATCGTTCCTCATTTTTTGGGACTAACGATAAGTGAATGAGCGGTAATTTTAGAAAACTTTGCATAAACGTAACGCTAAAAGGTTGACCTCAGCGATAATTATCGTTTATCGCTCATTTCATTGCATGCGGCAACCACTGCTGATTTGTAATTTCCTCTCCTTTTCTTCCAACCAATCACGTTTCCGAAATATTATATTTTTGTTATCTCTATGTACCCTTGCTGCATTTAATCAACATTTGACCGTTAAGTCAAATAAAGTAACACAAGGATACTAATGTACCGGTTAATTATTTAATGTCTATAGGTTGAATACGAATAGTACGGCGTTTAAATCAAGACTCGGATCCCCAATTAGGGTATCCCTTCTCTAAATAAATAAAAAATAATATATGTGTATAACCTCAAATATTAAAAACTCATTTCGCATTACCTTTGATTATTATAACATAAAATTCATGTTACTACAAAAAATCCAAACCTTTCGGTCTTTTAGGACAACGTAAAAGATTGAGCTGCCGTTAAGATAAATTAGATCTTGAGGAAGATAAAGTATTTATGAATCTCCTTTTAGGGAGTTGAAAGTAGGGTTACCTATTTGGTATTGGAGAAAACACGGAGAGAATACTGAGTGTATAGGAAATACTTTCAATACACGGATAATCACTATACTGTAGTCTATACTGTTTTTATTTATATTTCAGAGTGCAAAGATTGAGGTGATCCTTTAATTGATATATATATAATACATACATAATATAATATATATATATATATATATATATATATATATATATATATATATATATATATATATATATATATATATATATATATATATATATATATATATATATATATGTGTGTGTGTGCACCAAGTATATTAAAAACAAACTACGTCCATGTTGGCGAGATTTATAATGACGTCACACAGGCAAGCAGAAAGAATAACATTTTTTAATTAATGTCATCTAAAATATATTGCTACAGTATTTTTTTATAGCTCACAAACAGTATAATATTTATGACGTTTCACTATAAACAAAAATAAACGTAACTTGTATTCTATATAATTGGTTCAACAAGAAATAAAAAACATAATCTTTGACTTGTAAATCAGGCAACAATATACATGGATACATCAAAGTAAATAACCTGCTTTACATCTGTCTCTTGATTGCAATGTTGAGCTCCTTCCGAAGACCTGAACAATTTTAAAATTAATATTATTTAAGCGTACAACAGTTACAAAGTTTATACTCTTTGACTCGTTTAAGAGCGTAATACCGTTTAAATGTACTTGTATTTTTGTGATAGTATCATCACCATTTTTACATGGTTGGCTTGATTATCTATCATCTATTTTTTTCCTATATGTTCGGTAGAATTGCATTCGACAGGATATAATAAGCATTATAGCATTAAAATTAGTCTATCGAACCTAGGATCAGTTTATTAATGACGTAGACCAAAAATGACCATCCCCTCTCGGGGATTTTATAATATTTTATTGTTTTTGGAGTAGTACGAATATAAACGTTTATTAAGTTATTAATTATATTTTTTGCTGTAAAATTGTCAATAGGTTTAATTTACCTTCAATAAAATCATTCCTAAAATATGCCTAACATCAGTTGATAATCTTCTCTATATAAACAACACAAAAACATGCTTTTCAAATAAAATCTACGACAAATTGCAGTTGCTTCCTTTATAAAAATAATAACCTTTGACCCGTTTGTGCTGAAAACACATCTATTGAAGCGCCAATGTATTTAAGGGTTGAAAGATCATCTTTTTAAACTGGGAGGGGTTTAATTTACAGTGAATTTTAACAAAAGTAATAATAATAATGACGGTTGGATATACAAAAAAAACTTAATGTCATTGAACACTTTATTGCTTAGTAATACATTGACAACTCAATCCAAAATAACCTTATTGTCAAATTGTCTCTCAAGAGACTTCTTTTTCTCCCTTGTAATAAATTAGACTTTTAAAAATAATCAATCCAGAGTAATTGAATTTCCATGAAGTGACTTTTTATTTTAGCTCCACGATTAGATTGAAGAACCCTTCTTCTTCCTTCTATCTGACTAGCTTACTCGCTTTCAGATGCCGCACGAATAACCCATTAACTGAGTTCTCTATGAGCCAGGCATATTGAGCCTGCAACAATAAAAGAAGGATTTTTATGAAATAATTTTATGAACTTATGCGCATAATTTGATTTTTTTAAACAACAATCTATGCCTGAAACATAAGGATAAAAATGCTTATTATGGTTCATATATAAGCCATAAAAATAAAGTAGGTGATGGATTTGAATTTCATATTGTAATCATACAATGCAGGATAAAATATGAAGGCTTATTCGATCACTGTAATCCAGGCAAACCTGTATATATTGACCACACAAGGAGGGGGGAAGTGGATGCTATTGACAGATGGACGCTATATGGAAGGTTTATAATGTTTATTACCTCCGCCGAAGGAGGTATTGTTTTCACTGGCGTTGGTTTGTTGGTTGGTTTGTCAGCAGGATAACTCAAAAAGTACGGAACGGATTCGGATGAAACTTTGTGGAGTTCTTGGAAATGCCAAAAGAAACAAGTGATTAAATTTTGGCATCTCTGAGTGCAGAATTAAGATGCAAAATGAACTAAATACTAATAAATATTTCAAGTTAGCCTACTCTGCCAATAGATGTCGCTGTGCTGTGAAATCGGGTGCCGGGAGCGTCTTCCTCTCAGAATTTCCGTCGAGGGGAACCCTCCCCCGTCCCTCTACGCCGCCCCAGTCGTGAAAAATCCGCCTCGGAAGGCTCATAAGGACCCCGTGACGGCGGAGGTTTGCACTCTCTGAGTGTATATATGCCTCTAGTTTCTTCTGTGAGGCAAATTTGGGATGGCTGCAAAAGCAGTTTTAGCTATAGAGAACATCAAAATAATTATATATGAACGACATTATAAGGATTTTAAGAATACTATTTTGTATTGAATATAAATCCGTTTTATCAATTCCTTAATATTTTTATAATAATTATTTATAAGAGCAATAACATTAAACTATGAAGTTCATTGATGTGTTTACTTAAATAAAATTGTATTTTATTCCTTCTGTACTTTTATTTTACGGTGTATGGGATTTGATAACGGAATAAAATTATGTGATCCATCAAAATAAAAACTTTATAAATGTTTTGGTATATTTGACATACTTATTGATACATTACGATTATTAAAAAGACATGTGTCATCGAAAAGACAACCAACCTACAATTTATTGACAAGCTTTTTTATTTGATATATATATAAGCATATATATATATTTATATATATATATAATTCCATAGGACATTTTGTTATAAAAAAAATCTCAAAATTTGGGTACAATCTTCTAGGTAGAGGGGTTTGTTGCTTCTGAATTTATATAAATAAAATTATTTAATTGTATGATAACTTATAAAATTTTAATTGGGGCCTATGTAGATGTAAACTAATTCCACAGATCTTTAATTCAAGATAAAAGTTGAGAAAAACTCTCTTTTCAATTGATCTAATATTCTACCTACAAAGGAGGCGAGGGGAACGCTTCACGATTCTGTGTGTCATCCTTACAACCATAAAAATTATTTATTATATACACACTGATTCACTACCCTGATTGAAAAGACATGTTTCCCATCCTTAACCTTCTAAAAACACACAACTTCGCCCTAGTGAGAGATCAATAAAAAAAGTCCAAGTCAAACTGCTATTAAGAAATATTATTATTATTATTATCCCTTATATTTATCCCTTTAAGTTAATGTCCTTTTCTTATTTTTTTTCTTCGTCATGTCTCTATCACTTTTCTCTCCTCAAGGATCTCATGCTCAGAGTCCATACACCAACGCTATTAAAACAACTCTCGTGCTCCATGACAAAAAAAGAGCTCTTTCATACCATCATAAATCTAATTTCAATTGCGTGTAATTAAAACAATTACCAGGTACTTATGCCCACGTCCTCATTAAACTCGCGTCTTTTCATAATCATTTAAAAAGAGGGGAGGAACTACATCAGTCTTACTTTCGAATTTACAGGCAGAAAAGAAAGAGAATATGGTATCATATAAAGAGAGATAATCATCAATGGAAATTAATTTAAATGATTTCCTAATAAATATCAAAAACACATATTTCACGACTTGAATAGCAATAGGTAACATATGTCGCTACGACGCGGTAATTATCCTACCGTTGTTATTGTATTGCTTGTGCAGGGGCTTAGGAAAACAGTAGACAGGAAAATAGTTTACTTCAGCGGGTAGAGGTCTGAAATTGAGAACACGGGTTTTTGCCTATTGTGTTCGATAGAATTTCGTCCGTATATATATATCAGACTTCTTCATTTATCGTTCATTTGTTGTCGTTCGCGAACGATGAACGACAAACTTTTTGACGAACAACAAGGAAATTCCTTATTGTTCGTCGTTCGTTTTTGGCGCCAAAAAAACAGACAAAAAATTTCGTCTTCACTTTTTTTAGAAAGGCGAGAAAACAATTGTCAATTTTTTAAGAATGACGAACGATAAACCAAACGATGAACGACGAACGATTCAATTTAAAAATAACGATAACTTTTGGTGAACGACAAACGAACGACGAACGGCATTTTTTTGCGAACAAGTTTGAGATACATTAGACCTCCCAAAATGAAACCACTTTTTTAGTTCTTTTACATAGTCCCAGCGGTTCTGGTTCATTTTTTGATGCTGAAAACGAATAACTAAATTAAAAATTTCTAGCATTGTTGAAATCGGACGTCACTGGTGTCAAAGGTTTCGTTATGAAGCAAAACTTTTTTGTTATTACTTATTTTGAAAAAAAATAGTTTTACTAAATTTAGCTATGATCAATTTATGATTTGGAGTTTTTTGCAAATTTTCGTCAAATAATATTTAGTGCCAATAAATGAACATCAGTGCTGACGTACCAACCATTTTTAAATGACAGCTCCTACTAAGGTTCTTTATAGTTTCAAGAAGGAAAATGAAAAAGAGGGTACTCATGTTTATGTTTTTAAGTTATCTTTTAATACAATACATAACCAGTTAATCTTATTTCATCAAAACCTGTTTTTATTATATATATACATATATATATATATATAGCATTCGCATAAGGATATTTTAATGAAGCCAAAATTAACCTTCCTCTCCCTGGAGTCAAACCTGCCCCTCGAAGTAACGAGTTGGGCACTTTTCAACTGAGCTATCCCGCATCCTTCAAAGTTGATCAATTTTTCATCGATTAACTCCTCAGCAAACCAAAATTTGAGACGAATATTAAGAAATTTAAGTCCATCGTAATCAATTTCCTACAAAAGTTGTCAAAAATAACTTATTTAACATTTATGATATGACTTACAAAGCCATAGGTAGCATATACGCTACATCAATTATCCTCCCGTTGTTCTTCAATTGCTTGCTTAAGGCTTAAAGGAAAAAGATAATGTAAAAATAGCTAGAACTTTCTACGGATTATAAGAGAAACATGAATCAATCGTAATCAAAAAATATTTGATTTTCTACGAAATATCAATTATTCTTTTTATTACTGATATAACTTATCAATATGTAACAACATATATCACCTCAGCAAGATAATTATCATGCTATTGCTCTTGCTTGCACATAGCCAAATTAAAATTAGGCTAATGTATGCAGTGTTTTTAAGGTCAAAATTATGTATTTGTTTAACTCCCCGGCTAACTAAAATACCGAAGATTTGTGTATGTTATGTTTTTATAGTTAACATAAATGTATTTGTTAGTTCATGGTCATAAAGTTAATCAAATTAAGATGTAGGGGCTTTGTTGTCCCTTACTGTAGTAAAGGTTTGTTTATCCAATTGTCATGACAAAGCAACTAGGGTTAAATTTTAAGCATTTTTATGGAATAATATAATCTGTAAACAGCCCATTTAACATTATTCCTTTTTGAGGGGTAAATGGACAAGGACAAAGGTTATGTGTGACATAATTGATCGCTGACGGAGTCGAATATTCCATCGCCCTTACAAAATATACACCCGCTTTGCCTATGCTTCAATAAGTTTGCCAAAGTAATGCTTATATAAAGAAAAATGAATTATATATTTTTAAGAATACATAAGCTAATTCGAATGGAGTGTTGCAGTCCTTCCATTCCTTCCATTTTAACCAATAAACTCTGTTTGCAACGCGGTTTAAAAAAGTATATGATGCATTCTTGTGGTAGATAAATATGCTGCTCTATGTTTGCATTTTAAGCCCTGAAATGTAAATTATTTTGATAGTATCACAGACAGAGCCCGACTACTGAATGTAAATCGGTATTTAGAACTGGAAGCGTTGATACCTGGAAGCGTGAGGAAGTTGAGCTTTACAAAAGAAAAATAAACAATTTCGGAGCTGAAAGTGCATTTAATATCGGACAACGACTAACAAAAGACAGTTAAGAAAAAAATGTTTGCTATGGCCTTCCATTTGTTTCAAAATCCGAGTGCATATATGATTTATATAAAATAACATGTATTAAATTTCAAATTATCTCTAAAAAATATAACAATTTATGTGCTTAATTGTCTTTTGTTATAAATTGTCCGATACTAAATACATATGATGAAGTCACAGAGTTGGTAAATAAATAGATTTCTCTTTCTTTCATATTTGTCGCACCTATCGATTTTTGGTATTTGGTCAGGGGGGGGCAGAACTCATGTAAACAAAGAAGGATATTTCCATATATAAAAATGTGACGTCATCACAGCTACGATTTGCCTATGTATCTAATACCTCTAGGACAACTAAGCTAAGAACGTAAAGGCTCTCAAAGGAATAACGTCCGGAGGCTCCCTCCCGCCACGAGCCACCCGGGGACGCACAGCTTCAGCATTAGGGAGGAAGTGGAAGTCCTGAACACCGCACGGGACTCTGAGGCCTTTGGCTGGTAGCCCGCACGCATCTAGGAGCTCCGGAGCAACGTGGCCGTCCTCTGCAGCTCCGCCTCCGCCGGAGAGCTCCCGGGTTTCAAATTTTTATTTCCTTTTGATATTAATCACTGTTTTTAATGTATAATGTAGCTTTGACTTTATTTAATAACAAATAGCTATTGTGACGTCATCTGTGACGTTTCAGTTTTTCTTTTCTAATCAGAGGAATCTAAACATTGCGTTCTGCGCATCTTGTATTATCTATTATCTTTGGTATTGGTAGATATATAATAAATATACCAAATATCGAATCGGCAGCAACCGAATCCCAGCTCTGATCACAGAGATAGATGGATTCCTTTCGTAACATTCAAGTTGCCTTGTGGCGAGTAAGTTTTGTTCTTTTTTAAAATATTTTTCTTACGTATTCTATATACCTACATGATCAATTAAAGGAGAAAACAAAAAAAGAAACTTTAATGGCTCAGCCTAATGTTTTATACTTTGATGAGATGGATGAATGAAGGGTGTTCTGACTTTATTGTTCCTTACCTGTCGTTGAGCATACATATGTACATAGGTATCCTCATAAATTATTTGGATCCATGATGTGATTGATCATATCCTTTAGGACTGACTGTGTGAAATCAAAGCATTGGAAGAAGACGAAGGGAATAATGTTTTAATCTAGATAGGTAGTTACCAGGAAACAACGGGATGCTTTTTTTCGCCGGGAGCCGGGCTGGGATTTTAATATATATTCGTTCCTTCGTCATTCTGAAAGTGATTATGTTATTTTAGAAAATAATTGTTCCTATTACTTTCTAAAATGTATTTTTTTTTTCTAAAAGAAAGTGATGACTTTTTTTAGGAAGGAATTTTTAAGATATTAAATATTATTTTCTATACAAGCGTCGACACCTTCAGAATGACGAAAAAAAAACGGAAATATTAATTAAAAGTCTCGGCCCGGTGATTTTTAGAACACGGGCCGGGACGTTCAAAAACACATCCGGTCGTTCCTGGTAGTAACACTTAGGGTTACGGAGTCTAAAAAGGATAGATGGGACATTAATTGCATAAAACGAAAAAAAAATATGTTTCTAGGCTGACATTACGAATTGTTTATTTGTAGACATTCAAATCATACGGCCAAAAATGGAACTCTATTCTTTTATTGATTTTGTTATATTAAAAAAATTTAATTTATGGCGTGAATGAAGGCAACATAGACATAGGCTCCCATTTATATCAACAATGCATGATTTGTTGGACTACTGTACTTTCGATTTCTTCTTTTTTAACTTCTATAGAGTTAAATACTCTTTCCTTTCTAGGTTTTCACTTAGAGCTGTTGGTGAGACAAAATAAAAAAAAACAACGATTTCTATGAAAAATTGGTACAAAACGACTATTTCTATTACAGTAAGGTTGTCCATTGGTTTTATTAACATAACAACAAAAAAGAATAACAAAATTATGTTTTCATTTATTTAAAAAAAATCTTGTTCTTATATCTTATTTAGATATAAATGTACATATAAAATATATATATATGTATATATATATTTGTATATATAAATATATATTTATACAAATATTATATATCTGTAGGTACATATTATATATAACATATATATATAGGTATATATATATATAGGTATTATTTAGATTGGCCAAGTTTAGTAAGCCGATACATTCATAAAAAAACAGGGCTATGTATATTTATTTCATGACATTATTGGTTAATTTATTTATAAAGGGTTTTTTTCTCTGCATCAAAGAACAATAGAAAATTACCTAACAAATTCTGAATTAAAAAATATGGAACTCATTAGCTAAAAATGTGTTTATCCTCTTTTATCAATATACGCACTTTTTGAAAGTATTCATCAACTATATAATGAATTGATCCTATGTTCGATAGACTAATTTTAATGCTATAATGCTTATTTATATCCTATCGGATGCAATTCTATCGAACCATATAGGCAAAAAAACTAAATAATGAATTAAGCATTTGGGCCATAAAAGAGTTATTCCTTTGGTTTTTATGATTTACTTCCGTTTGTCTGTGTTTTAAACACAACTCCCCCATATATTCAGAGCCATTAAGCCATCATCGAATATATTCCTGACACAAAGCATGCCTTGTTGGTGCACTCATATCTTTTGAGCAGGGAAATATTCAAATTCCTAATGATGTATTTTATTCACTTATATGGTCTGATGGAAATACATCATCCTCTTGTAAACATTATATAGCTTTTCAACAATTAATAGTCCTCTAACCTAGAATTATCTTTTGATGATGAGATTGATCGTGTTTACTCAAGGCATGTATAAGGCCTTCCTTCCTTTATAAACAGGAACAGAGACTCAACGCTCATTTGAATACAAGTCATGAATTCATAAGTGTCCGAAGAATATACTCAAAACATATCAGATATAGCTGTATATGGCAATTAAAGTTTGTCAATATTATTTATTAGTAACATTTGGATACATTTAACTCGTTTATGGCATTATAAATGATTCTCTAACATATCTGATATAGCAGTATATGACAATTCAAAGTTTATTAATATGATTTATTAGTAACATTTGGATAATTTTAACGGCAATGTAAACTAGAGGCATATATACACTCAGAGAGTGCAAACCTCCGCCGTCACGGGGTCCTTATGAGCCTTCCGAGGCGGATTTTTCACGACTGGGGCGGCGTAGAGGGACGGGGGAGGGTTCCCCTCGACAGAAATTCCGAGAGGAAGACGCTCCCGGCACCCGATTTTACAGCACAGTGACATCTATTGGCAGAGTAGGCTAACTAGAAATATTGTTAGTAGTTAGCTCGTTTTGCATCTTAATTCTGCACTCAGAGATGCCAAAATTTAATCACTTGTTACTTTTGGCATTTCCACAACTCCAAAAAGTTTCATCCGAATCCGTTTGGTACTTTTTGAGTTATCCTGCTGACAAACAAACCAACAAACGCCAGTGAAAACAATACCTCCTTCGGCGGAGGTAATTATTCTAAAAAGTCCATATAAACTAGGACTTTATTGCATTTATTATGATAACAACTGAGATTACCTACTCAGATAAAAAGTCCAGCAAAAAATTTATTGAAAACTCTGATTTTAGGGTATTTTATTTTATTTAAAACAAAAAATATTTAGTCCCAAAAGCATTTCTTGTTTTTTATCTAGATCATTAAAATACTTTTTAATGTATTTCATTAAAGTTTATCGAACTCTAAGCTAATGGATTTGAAACTACCGTCTCGGTCGTTTCCTGATATACCTATATATATTTATTTATTTATATATATATATTGGCCGTTATTTAGAGGAAGTATAAAACCCTTTAAAAATATTTTACTTCTCATTTCTGGAATTATAATTGATTTCTAACTTACTCATCACACATTTCTGGTAATAATTAGTTTTTTTTACAAAGTACAGTCAAACCAGAGTTAGCGGCTATCCAAATTTCTTGATAAGAGATTAATTAAGTATTTAAAAACTTTATATATATAGCAGTGACCTGTCTTTAACGGCCACTTTTCGAGTACCCTTGAGAGGACAATATAGAAGGCTTAACTATATGTAATCAAAGGATAATTAACTACGTGTCTTATTTTTCCATCCTTAAAGATTGTCATATAAGTATCTATTTATAGCAAGAATTTGTGAGTACCAACTTGTTTCGTTTGAGAACAACAACATCGAATATATATATATTAAGTAAATCTCGCATCTTATCTTTTTTTTGCCTATATATTGCATCCGACTGGATATAAATAAACATAATAGCATTAAAATTAGTCTCTCAAACCTAGGATCTTATCAATGAGGTAGACCAAAATGACCATCCCCTCTCGGGATTCGAACCTGCGCTCCCAACTTGAGAGTTGAACACCTTAACACGCACGGCTATCGCACCCCTTTTGTTGCCTAAATGGTTCGATAGAATTGCATCCGACAGGATATAAATAAGCATTATAGCATTAAAATTAGTCAATCTAAATGATTGATAACCTTATGATTTGACAGCATAATTATAGTTGTATGAGAGAGTAATTATAAAGAGCCTTTAATTGTTAAGTATTTAATGAACTCGCGAGTCAAAGGGCAGACGCTTAACCAATTATTCTGCACTTCATTGTGTGTCTGTACAAAAAGCGTTCCCTACACCAAAACGAGGCTCCTTCCTATTTCATTCCCTCTTCAATCTTTCCCTTTATTTCCATTCGTTTTCCCTCTATCTCATAAACAAGCATATAGGTACACACACACATATATAATATGTATAATATTATCCAACGTTCCATGGGAGAAATCTTAATTTTCCCATTCTTGATCTTTTCTCTCTTCACTTTTTTTAAATCTACCCTCATGAATGTATGTAGTTGCTGTTAATACTTCAAATAGCCCCTTAATTATGCAACAAGAAGAATAGAAAGAAAAACAATTGAAATTTGTATAAAAAATATGTATACTTTTTTCAGGGATGAAATGAAGATCATGATGATGAGAGGGATGCTCTTTTTCTTGGGCTTTTTGGGTGCCTTGGAGAGAGACGTGATGGAAGACGATACATCGATCAGCTAAGGGAACCCGGCAGTCCGGAGGAGGAAGTGGATCACCAAGAGACCTTTTTCAGGTAAGAAAACATAAAACTTTATTATATAAAAACTACTCAAAACGTATTTATGATAATATATATGTATGGTATGCCGCAGAATGAATTGAGTAATTGTGACGTCACTGTCACTAGGTGTGTTTAAAATGCCGGGGGTCAATCAAGAGAACCGAATGAATTAAACATATAAGTCAATCAATTTTAAACTTCAAAAATAGAATGTTTATTATTTTATACTCAATTCTACTGCCCTTTTTACTTTGTATCTCCTGTTACAATTGAAATACAGACCTTTATTTAAAAAATATATAAAGATAATATATATTAATATTTACTGGGGAATGCATCAAAGCCTTGTGTAATTTTGTCCCGTAAATACAGTAAAATAAACATATAATTTAATCCAACATCTTAATAGGACTAGAAACCTATCAGGCTAAAACACGTAGAAGGCTAGAAGGTATATGTACTCCTCACACTTTCATTCATCCATGTGTGTACGTTTTTTAGATGTGCAGATCTCTATGGTTCGTATACACAAAGCATTGACTCCCAAGTCAACTCATTATACGGATGGCTTTTGAAGCGGGGCCCTCATGATGGGGAGATTTCCTCGGTGCAAGCCTGGGGTAGTTGGGTAATCATCATCAATTCTTTGAAAATGGACAAATGCTATGAACAGCGCCCAGGATAATCATAGATATAATAATAATTATTGTTATAATATTGGTTGAGTAATATGTACAGCCGTTTTATAGCTTAGATCCATATCAAAACCCATTCAAAAGTGTTCTTTCTCTTTAGAAAATATTTTGTGACATTTATATATATATATAGATTTCAAAGTAATTGTGGTAAGCAAAACATTGATTTTAAAATTAGAAATAAAAAGCAGAAATTACATACACAAAAATAAAATAATTTATGGTTGGAATTTGAAGATACAGAAGTTATATGTAATTGTACGACAAAATAAAACAAATATCTGATACTGTTGAGAAATAATATATGTGTCTATTATTCATTATTTTTGTATTGTTTCTTATAAATTGTGTTTTTTTCTAAGTAATTATTTTAGTATAATATGTCTACTTGGGTTTTTTATTACATATAATGAAATATAACTTATTTAAAAGGTATAATTGGAAATTACTTTGGAAAATAAGAAAATGTACGTATTTTTAACATAAGCATAGTCAACCAATAATATTTTACCTCATTTTTGCAATAGATAACGAGTAGCTTGTAAAATACAAAACTTGTGCAATCCAAGGCATTTATCCCACAAAAAAATATCTGTCATCGTCATTGCAAATTTAAGAGAGATATCCTTTTATTTATTTTTGTGAGTCACCTCGGAAGCCTTTCATTTCACACTTAATTTAGGAATATGTATATCAATAGGGACGCCCTTTTTCTATTTCCTAGAGGCCATCATTCTCTTTATTTCTACACTTTTTATTGTTATAAGTGCAGTCCTACATAGATTAAAATGTACAAGAGGACCTCTTAATTACATTTGGTTTCCCCCGTTGCATTTGGTTTGATGGAGCTGCATCAGCTTGCATTCAAACTATTAATCTAAGCTGGGAATCTCTAGCCAATGAGGTGACTAATTCTGACCTTCCCTCTTGGGAGTATTCGAACCTCAACCCACACCATTGAGATTTAACAGACTTAACCACGCTAACATGCTTCTAAATTTCCAGACTAAAAAGAAATGTCAAAAAGTGTGTGTTAACGTAAACTTTTTTTTGTTTACAATAAATACTTATTCCTTATACCGCTAATAGAAAACAAGAAAATACAAAATTAACTAAAACTCAATTCAACTTATCATGGTCTTACCCTATATGCTAATACAGATTTATTGACAAACACTAATTATTGCTAAAAATATATAATAAAAGTCTTAGTAACCTTTTAATACTTTCAATAATGACAATTCGTATTGATTCCATTAATAATATATAATATAATACATGGTTAAAAAAATTATAAAACATATACAAAAGAAAACTAATTATATAATATATATATATATATATATATATCAGAGCTGCGACTACCAAATGTAAATCGGTATTTAGAACTGAAGCGTTACTTGGTGTGAAGAAGTTGAACTTTGCAACAAATAAACAACTCCAGAGCTGAAAAGTGCATTTAATATCGGATAACGTATAACAAAAGACAGTGAAGGAAATAATTTGTTTGCTATAGCCTTCCATTTCCTTCAAAATCCGAGTGCATATATGATTTATATTAAATAAACATGTATTTAATTTCAAATAATATCTTAAAAAATATAACAAATTATGTAGTTAATCTTTAATTTACGGCACCAATCGATATTTGTATTAGATACATATATAAAAATATCTACCGAATACCAAATCGGCGGCAGAACCGAATCCCAGCTATATATATATATATATATATATATATATATATAATATATATATATATATATATATATGTATAATATATATATATATGCTGACAATATCATTACTCGAGGTATGTGTATATGTAGATAGGTACCAATAGGATATATACAATCTGTTCGTAAATACGAGGGAGTACTGACCAAAGTATTTATTATATCAGAATGACTTTTATTCAAAGAAATTGGTATATTCCTTTGATGATAAATAATGAACATTTTGAAAACATTCATGAGGAAGGAAGGAAGGAAAGAAAAAAAATCTATTCATAGAATCTTCATTGTTTAGCCAAGAATGCAGTGAAAGTATTGTAGACCCAGTATGTCGAGCTGAATATTCTTCAAAATGTGTTGAAACCCTGTAATTCATCAAGGAACTCAAAATCAATTATAAAAAATGTATCAGGACAACATGCAATATTATTTTAGATGTTCATTCTTTTCAAGGACTATGTTTAAAAAATGTATGTATATAGCAAGAACATAGAAGACATAAAATATAGTTGAGTAAAAAATACCTATACAAATAAACATGGCTGTAGTATGTTAGTTGACTCTAATTTGTTTCATGTCTTTGTGAATAAAACGTAGTATTTCATTAATGCATCACAAAAACTAGAGGCATATATACACTCAGAGAGTGCAAACCTCCGCCGTCACGGGGTCCTTATGAGCCTTCCAAGGCGGATTTTTCACGACTGGGCGGCGTAGAGGGACGGGGGAGGGTTCCCCTAGACGGAAATTTCGAGAGGAAGACGCTCCCGGCACCCGATTTATCAGCACAGCGACATCTATTGGCAGAGTAGGCTAACTTGAAATTTTATTAGTATTTAGCTCATTTTGCATCTTAAAGATCACTCAGAGATGACAAAATTTAATCACTTGTCCTTTTGACATTTCCAACAACTCCACCAAGTTTCATCCGAATCCGTCCGTACTTTTTGAGTTATCCTGCTGACAAACAAACCAACAAACAAACAAACCAACAAACAAACAACCAACAAACCAACGCCAGTGAAAACAATACCTCCTTCGGCGGAGGTAAATATGAACTACACTAAACAAAATTAATCTTTTGATTGTTGGCTCATATTTTTGTGATGGCTTATGAAACTTTACAATAAACAAGGTCCAGACTAATTAATTAATATATTAATTCATTCAAAATGATAACTATTAATTCTTTTAAAATTATTTTACTTCTACAATGTTGGGAGGCAATCATTGTAGAACATTTAATCTGATATTTTTGTTGCAATCAGCCATATAAATGTTACAATAAGGTATATTTTTTATTTTTGCCTTCATATCAATGCATACAAGTTTATTGACACGTCTTATACAATTTAAAAAATTAAGGATTTGCAATGATATATCATGATATATGCCTTATGTTTGCAATTAATCACGGTAGTAACATATATATATATATATATCAAACTTGTTGTTTTATCGTTCACTATGAACGACGAACGACCAAGTTTTGGACGAATTTGAGAAACAAATTCCTTATCGTTGGTCTTCGTTGGCGCCAAAAAAAGACAAGGTTTTTCATGAGTAAACTTTCCTTTCAAAAACAAAAAAGTAGTCATTTTTTTCAAAACGACGAACGACAAACGAACGATGAACAACGAACGATTCAATTAAAATTAACGTTGAACGGCGAACGATAACTTTTGGCGAACGACAAACGACAATTTTTCGCGAACGTCAACAAGTCTGATATATATATATATATATATTTATTTATTTATTTATATTCTCTTCTAGGAATTTTTATATCCGGATATGCATGATTATCAGTCGCCTATTATATAATCCTCTGCTATTATTATTCTCAAAATCTTCAAGGGCTTTGATAATCCTAGCGTGAGGAAGAGATTTGTTCCTACTTCTTTAAGATTTCGAACAATGGAGGGAGGGAGGGGAGGGGGGTAACTCATTCATGATAAGCACAACGTTTGCCTACAACACTAAAAAAACATAGCACACTTAATATAGACACCGATGTATTTTTTGTGTGCACCTCATAAAAAACTAGGAATTAGATTGTATTAATATGAAGAAGATGCTTAAATTTATCACACTGTGTAATGATGTAAGATACGAATACACAGTTATAAAAACTTTTTTGTGGTTGCAGGTAGGGGATATATGCAGAGCAAAAAGTCAAATATATAGTTACAATCCTTTATATATACAGGGTGAGATCGCTAATCAATGACACTCGGCAAAATGCGTATAACTCGGCTTGTATGTGTGTCAGAAACACGGTTTTTGGTATCAGCTTATTCCCCTGCCCCTAGGCTATCTGTCTGAAACAGCTGCAGTTGGGCTCAGGATGCTGTTGACTGAACAGATCGTGCGGAGGGGAGCCATGGTGTGCGGCTTCCGCGCCGGACGGACCAATATTGAGATCGCAACTTTCAACAACATTCCCCATGGAACGGTCAGGAACTTTCGAATGACCTACAACAAGTTCGTTGAGGACGGGGGGAAAGAGGAGGAGTTCGACGTCACCAATGGAAAGAGGAAACGCCGCAGTGATGCCCACGACGACGACATTGTGGACAACATCCAGCAGATTATTGACAAAGATCCTGGCCGTTCCATGAGGGGGATAGCCAGGGAACTGTCTGTCTCGGATTTCCTTGTGAGGAAAATAGTGAAGCAAGACATCCGCTACAAGTCCTATTCACTTCGTAGGGGGCAATTCATGAGTGCCGCGACAAAGGAGAGGAGGGCCGAGAGAGCCGCGGCGCTGCTGAACAAGTTCAAGCACCCACCCGACAAGGACATGCTCATTTTTTATTCCAATGAGAAGAACTTCAACCAGGACCAGAAGGTCAACAAGAAAAACAACCGTTGGCTTTGTTCTGACCCCTCTGAAGTCCCTATCGTCATGGCCACCAAGTTTCCTGCGACGGTCATGGTGCTCGGGGTGATCAGCAACAAGGGCGACGTCATGCCCCCCCACGTGTTCGAGGCCGGCTCAGGGTCAACTCCAAGGTGTACCTTGATGTTCTGAAGAACATTGTCAAACCCTGGATGGACCAGGTGGCCGGGGACAGACCCTACCTCTGGCAGCAGGATGGTGCACCAGCCCACACGGCCAAGAAGGTGCAGGATTGGTGTGAGGACAATTTCCCGCACTCTCTGGGGCAAGGAAGTTTGGCCTCCTAGCTCGCCAGATCTGAATCCTCTGGACTTTTTTGTGTGGGGCGTGGCTGAGAGGGACACTAACAGGTCCCCTCATAGCACTAAGCAGTCCCTCATCAACTCGATCACGGAGGTGTTCGCCAACTTCGACAGGGAGTCCGTGGTCAACGCCTGCAGCAGGGTGAGGTCCCGCCTGGAGGAGGTTGTGGATGCCAAGGGGGATTTCATTCGTTAAATTGTATCTTGAACATTCAATGAACATTCCCTGAAATTTTTTTCCTTCTTATGAATATCTTTATTATTACGGGAGAGAGAGAGATTTTTTTTTAAAGTGTCACTGATTAGCGATCTCACCCGTATATATACAGGGTGTAAAAGCAAATCGTGGACAAATCTGTGCCCTCAAACATGGTCAACTCTGCCTGAACCTTAAGTATTGCAATATCTTACCTTTAGTAACTTTTATAGGTGTGTCCTAATTTGTCTAAATTTCAAAGTGGCTGCCCTCTGCTCAATCATGGCTCCACGCGCGGGGCTGAAGGCAGCGCAGACCTTGACCAACGTAGTCCCTGACATGTTGGTCCACTCCTCTGAACGGCGGACTTTAGGCTCGCCACATTGGGATGGGGTTTGCTGCAAGATATCCAAAAATATACTAACCAATAGTGTCATGATTTGAAAGATAATTTTATCAGCTTTCTATCCATGTTAGATTGTTGGGGTACTCCTGATGGGTCAGCAGAAGTTGTCCATGGTTTTGTGAACATAGGATGTCCACGATTTGCTTTTACACACTGTATATTATCTATAATAGTATATATATATATTATAGATATATATATATATATATATATATATATATATATTTATATGTGTGTCTGTGTGTATTGTTATACGTAGTCCATTCCTCTCCAACCAGTGACGTCAAGGAGTTATTTTTTATGAAACATTACATAGGATGACGTCACTGGAATTTATTCTGGATATCCTTTTTTCCCATTCCCAAGACTATTTGTTTACCAAATTGGGGCAGCCATTTTAAGTCCTGCTATTATTTTTTTCGTTGATGTACAATCAAAGAATATGCATAGCATTGATTTTGTTTATGTTATTCTTAGTCAAGCATTAGGAGAATTAAAAAAGTTGAATGTGAAAATATAAAAAATCCTTCTCCAAAAAAAATTGATCTATGCAGTAGGGATTCAATATCATTTGAGAAAAGAAAATATTTGTATCTTTAATGTTTAACTTAAACAGCATTCTCAATGTATTATTTACTTCTGCCCCAATCATGGGTATTCTACCCAAAAAGTCTGCTACTCTAACTGTGAATATAATTGAGATATATACTTGCATATTTGCATTCCTCTACTTGCTGTGCTTGAAGCCATTGCAGTCATTAATGAACCTCTTACATTAAATTGAACTTTGATCGGCTATGTTCTCTAATGCACATAACATTAATTTTATGCTTCCATGAGCATTGCATGCAACCCAGACGGGGCGTCGTATAAATCAATTTAATGTAAGCTGCATTTGGCAACCCATGATATAAAGTAAAACCTTACATTTCTATTATAAAAATCACTACGTAATGCATATTTTAGGGGCATGAAGAAATGATTATAAAATGTTATCGATGAGGGAAATGTAAACTTATTGGGGGGGTTTCTTTTTCCTTATTTTTCATCTTGATTGTAGATGGCTGAATAATATATATAGATAATATTAGGGATGCAAAAAATTAATCGACTAACGATTAATAATCGACTAATTTTTAAACGATTAAAGTTTATTAGTTGCAATTAATCGACAGATTGTGTCCTCTATTTGAAGTTAATGAAATATTAAAGTTTATTAGTTGCAATTAATCGACAGATTGCGCCCTCTATTAAAGTAATGAAACTTTGAAATGAAGATTTTTTCCCATAAAATAAGATGCACTTACCCACCCCAAATCCACAGATAAACTGGTTCCTTAATCGTGGCGCTGTTAACGAAATCGAATAAAAGTCGACTAAATGAAACAACTAACGATTAATCTATTAATCGATAACTTGCATCCCTAATATATATATTTAATTTAGATTTCACCAACAAAAAAAAAACGGTTAGCTAAATTTTGTGGCATCGAGGATTCTAGTTGAGTTTATGAGAACGTAATTCAATGCTTCCCTTTGTGTTCCAAGAAGATATTCTTCCATTTCAAAAACAATTTTAATTTGTACTGTATACATGAAATTGTTTTTAGGTACTTAGAGTGATTTTTTGTATATTAAAACGGAGAGATTGCAGGTCTGTATTAGCGTGATCGATTCGCAAAGGGACTTACCCTTTGTTATCAATCTTATAAAAAAGTTGAAGGCAGACTTGTTGAATTGTCTCTCATTAGTAATGAAAATTTTTGATGAACGAAAACGTTTGTCGTCGTTTTTGGCGCCAAGAAAAGAGAAATATTTTTCATAGGAATTTTTTTTAATTTTTAATACATTAAGTATTACATTCTATTAATTTAGTCCTTTGCTAATTATATTATTGCGGTAGCAGTTGTTGTACTCTTTGAAAGTTTGTTTTGTGGGTGATATTTTATTTATTTATGTGTAATGGTTTTACAATGACTTTATGTCTCTGTTAGACGGATCTTCCATATTAAAAAACAGCTTAATTTCGGTTCTATCAATGGTTTCTATTGAATTATGTAAAACTTATCCCGTTAATTTTTTTTTTGGGACAAACTTCAATCGGATTTGTCGCGTTCAGGAAAAAATGTCGTTCGTTTGTCGTTCATCAAAAGATATCGTTCGACGTTCATCGGTCGTTTTAAGATGGAATTGTTCGTCGTTCATTGTTCTTCGTTCATTGTTTGTCGTTCGTAATTCTGAAAAAAGTGACGACCTTTTTTTAGAAAGGAAATTTTTCCCTCGTCATTCTGAAAAAAGTTATAACGTTTTTTTAAAAAGAAAATTTTTCCTATGAAAATATTTCTCTTTTCTTGGCGCCAAAAAAACGAACGACAAACGTTTTCGTTCATCAAAAATTTTCATTACTAATGAGAGACAATTCAACAAGTCTGCCTTCAACTTTTTTATAGATTGATAACAAAGGGTAAGTCCCTTTGCGAATCGATCACGCTAATACAGACCTTGCAATCTCTCCGTTTTAAACTATACAAAAAATCACTCTAATTACCTAAAAACAAAAACAAACTTAAAGTTCATTCTCTTAACTATAAGGATAAAATATTGATCATTATTCTTCTAATTATATCCTTGTAAAAATATAACTATATAATTATCTTTAATGCTTTGCATATATGATTTCACATAAGTCATCTTTTCCCTGAGATTGCTTCATTGAATTTTTATATACCCTTATGATCCTCTCGGTATAATAAACATCATCTTCACCTCCTCTTTAGTATTGAATAGCACTTCGTATGACGTAATAAGACGTCTGAGTGACGTAGATACAATACGATTTTGAACGACAACTATTTATATATTATCTTACTGCAACACTTTTATGTATGTATTACCTCTCTATAATGAGTCCAACATAATAAGATGGTTCCTCTTTTTCACACAGTTTATAATCAAGAGCACTTTGGGAATAACAGCACTTGTTGGTTTGAGAGTTGTTTTGGTCTGTTGCTTCTTATCACGTACTTTTATCACCCTGGAAAAATGCATTGGTGGCGGGATTATTATTATTATTCATGAATTTGTTGCTTGTAGATACAGTTAGAAAAATAATTAGTTTAACTCGCATTAGTTTAAGGGCCTGTTAGTGTATTATATATATATATATATATATGTATATATATATATATATATATATATATATATATATATATATATATATATATATATATATGTTACAGTTAGAGAAATAATTAGTTTAACTCGCATTAATTAAAGGGCCTGTTAGTGTATATTATATATATATATATATTCATATATATATAGGGAATGATGGTAGGTATTGTAATCGGACCGTGATGCATCTTTTAACCACAGTAAAAGGGGGGATTGTAATTTAATGAGGCCGGTAGGTGGTGAAGAAGGATCTGTTCGTGGGAAATGTATTTTATTTAGTACTTTTGAGAACGAATTGTATGCAACTCTGCAATTGAGGTCTTACGATGTGGGAGTGTCTACATGGAAAGGGATTTCATTATATTTATCTATCTATCTCTGAAAATTCTATTGGAACGACATTAAAAGGATTTAAAGAATGCATCCATGTTTTGTATAGAAACCAAATTAATTTTATAATTCATATAGACTGCGTGGAAATGGATCTCATTAGATTTATCTAATAGCTCTCAAAACTTTATTGGAACGACACCCAGAGAATTTTATGAATGTATCCATGTTATGTATTGAGTACAAATTAAATTTATAAATTCAAAGAGGCTGCGTTGGTGAGGCGTTCGATCCCATTTTTTGGCTTCATATAGGCAGACCTAAGATATGCAGAGACACTTTATAACTTTTTTTTGCCTATTTGGCTCGATAGAATTGCGTCCGACAGTACATAAATAAGCATTATAGCATTAAAATTAGTCTCTCAAACCTAGGATCTTATCAATGAGGTAACGGACCAAAAATGACCATCCCCTCTCGGGAGTATTCGAACCTGCGCCCCAAACATTGAGAGTTGGACATGCCTTAACGCGCACGGCTATCGCGCTCCCTTATTAACTTTGTTGTTGCACAAATCTTATGTCCTTTGGTAAACGATGGTGTCTATCAGTTTTGTTGAAATTGTTGATAGCTGTCCATATAGTCTGAAGCCTAGATTTCCTCCAAACACTAAAACACCGATGGGGACCCTGTATATTGTTAAAATAGAGGTAGTCATATTGTGGTTTTTTGTAGGGCATGTCAATCGTTTTGTATATATATATTTCTGCAATGATCGTTGGTCGGTATTATGTACATATAGTTAAAAGGAACTTTGTGATTTGTTTTTATTGTAAAAATCAAGATATATAGATTAATTATAGTATTTTTCCCTCATGAATAGTTCACTGCCTTGCATGAATGATGATGGACCTTTTTTTTTTTTTTTTTAGTTAGAAATTTATTACTGTTTACAATAGACAAAAATATACAGATATACATAAACTAAAGTAAAGAACACAACCACACATTGGGGTATCTGTGTTACTACAGTAAAAGTAAAGTAATCATATTTATATATTAAAATTTTTCATTATAACATTTTCATCTTTGTACATTTTAAAAACTTGATTATTTTTGTTTCCTCATCCTCCTCTTGCGAAACTAGGTGCCTTTCGTAGGACAAAGCGGGGCATTTGTAGATTAATGATGAGCAGTCTGTGGTTCTTCCAAACAGAGATCACATATTTCACTCGTGTTTTTCCATTTACTCAAACCCTTGCCTTACCTTTTGGACCCTTACCTTTTATGTAATGTCATACATCCCAGTAAAAATAAATGTATGTACATTGAAAATATTAAATATCATGATTGATAACACTGGTCAACAGCCAAAAAAAGTCAGGGGTTTCTCAGCTGATTTAGACTAATTTTGGTGTTCTGAGTCCGAATATCACATTGATTTTGCTCCATCAGGTCAACTTTTTGAGATACAGCCATAGGCCTACCTGACGAGCTATACATATTCTAATATCAGCGGTTTTGAGTTCAATCATATTATTCGTGAAAAATTATCGAATTACAATTCACAGACACGAATAATATTATAAATATTTATTTGTGTTTATCATAAATTTATGTGCATAAATATGTGTAGAATTTTTTAATATTTAATATATGTTTGTGTGAATTTAGGCCGACGAAGGTTATATACTTTAGCAAATTTCAGTCATTCTTCCCAAGGACTCCGTAGTGACAATATTGCCTCTTAGATTCTCTCTCATATTCACATTACCTTTATATTCATTGCCTTTGTCTTAATTAAATTGGCCGGTGCGAGATCAGTTAGTACTTGGGCGAGAAACATCATACACGAACCTTTTGTTGACCGGGAGAAGATATTGATCCCACCGCTACACTTGAAGCTTGGGTTAATGAAACAGTTCACGCGCGCTCTCGACAAGGATGGGAGGTGCTTCAACTACCTGTGCCGAGCCTTTCCTCGACTGACCAGTGAGAAGGTGAAGGCCGGCATTTTCAATGGTCCACAGATACGGAAGCTTATAAAGGACACAGAGTTCCAAAACTCCATGAATACGCTAGAGTGCGCCGCGTGGAAATCGTTTGTGCAGGTGGTGAACAACTTCTTGGGGAACACGAAGGCAGCAAACCACGCCAGACTCATTAGCACCATGATAGAGGCCTTCCAAAAACTCGGTTGTTTGATGAGTATAAAGATACACTTCCTGTTCTCACACATGGAGAAGTTTCCTGAAAATCTCGGGGCGATGAGCGACGAGCAGGGAGAAAGGTTCCATCAGGACATGCGCCAAATAGAGGAGAGGTACCAGGGGAGGTGGGACGCAATCATGATGGCAGACTACTGCTGGTCGCTGAAGCGAGACAACACAGCAGCTGCTCACACACGGGAATCGAAGAAACGCCGATTTATGCCGTGAATTCTGAACTTCTGTGTCATGTAACGCACATTCTTATACTAATATTATGATAATTGTGCTTATAAAATTTGATGGACTAAATAAAAACTGAATAAATTTGGATACGTTGATTTTTATTTCTTGAGGAAATGGGAAAAAATCGTCAGGGGTTTCTCAGCTGATGATCCACAGAAAAAAAAATTAATACAAAAAATCGATTTTTTAAAACTACTGTAGCAAAAAAACCTGACCTGATTGAGCAAAACCAAGGTCATTTTCGGACTCAGAGCATCAAAATTAGTCTAATTCAACAGGAAAACCCTGGACTATTTTCAAAAATATTTTTTGTTGCCCTGTGTAATCTATGTGATCTTCCCATTATTGACTTGCACGTCTTTATATTTAATGACTATTTATTTAACACTTTTTTAAAATACTATTTTTACTTGTTGAAAAATATTAGAATACTTTAAATAAATCAAAAATTATTTTCTTATTGGACATAATCCAACTATATACCTATATTCATATATGTACAAAAATTATACTCCTTTCTTAAAACACGTTAATAGGTCAGAATGCATTAAAACAAAAATACATGCAAATATTAATTAAAGTTAGTTTTATAAAATAATGGCATCCTCTGCTACACTGTCTTCTCAGAAGAGAGGAAGGTTTGATTACATTTAAACAGTGTAGCTTTGTAGATTGAGCCTAGGTTTTCCAAATGCTCAAATGGGATAAAATCTATCTCATAAAACCACATTGTAAATAACATAAATTATTTAACGCCAACAATCTAAAGATAAAAAAGAATATTTATAAGCATCCTACACTTTGAAATTTAAAACCTTTGAATTAAGTACAAGTGCATATATGGATATGTATATGTAGTTATATATATATATATATATATATATATATATATATATCAGGAAACAACCGTTTACCCGGCCCGGGTCCCGGGTTGTTGTTTGAGCGTCCCAGCCCGGTGTCCCGGTTTTTTTAGACACCGAGTTGGGATCTTAAATATTTAGATAAATATTTCTTATATTCTCACTATATTTGGAAATTATTTTCTAAAAAAACGTCTTCACTTCAGAATGTCGAAAGAACGAAAATAATATTAAGTCCCGCCCGGCTTGAAAAATTTAAGTCCTGACCCGGCCCGGGTCCCGGCGAAAAAAGTTGTCCTGGTCGTTGCCTGATATATATTATATTTATATATATATATAAGTTGTGCCGGTCGTTTCCTGATATTTATATATAGTTTTTCATTATTTCTTATTTGTACAAGATAAAATATACTATAAATATTCACAAAAGAAATTATTTATTTTTTAATGCGATTGGATAATTATCTTCAATTATATTTATAATTTTTTTTGTATCGATTTTGGTGATTTTTATAATTTTTTGTTATATGAAATATTATGCTTAATAGTTATTTTATCCTCTATTTGTATATCCGTTTTAACCGAGTAAAAAACACTACATTATTTAAATATACTTATTTTAATGCATTTCACTTGAGGGCAATTGCTTTTTAAATACATGTGTAGTACTTTCATGTCAAATATATAGTTTTGTTAAGAAATAAGATGGAACTTTTTGTGTGTGTCATTGATGTCACTTATTTGTAATATTTAAAAAACTGATGCTATCTTTATCGTTGTTGTTTTTGTCCTTGAACAAATTGTATGCGCTATAGAGAAAGTAAAATAATGAAAATTGATTGTTTTTAAGCCACTTGAAGGTGGTGGGGGGGGGGGGAAGGTAACTTAGTCATTCTAATGAAATATTCTGAAGTACGTTTTGCAATGAGCAATTTTCTTTGTTTAAATAAATTAACTTATACATTCTGCCCAGATAATAATCAATGTATCTTCAAAGTTACTTTTATAAAGAAGGGAGAGTTAAATATCTTTGCTCAAAGATTAATAGTTCAACGTATTATATGCATTTTATTTAATATTGATATATATTTAATTAAAAATATGAATATTTGTTTTATAAGAGATGGTACGAAATAAATGGGAATGATTTTTCAGTTTATGGTCATTTGCCAACTTAATTTTAGAAAAAACATATCAACAAAGAGTTAATATCAATAAATAAATCAAATGAATTGCGAGTCGCGGATGTCTCTAAAATACAAGTAAAAAATTGACGCCTTGAAATGATTCTTGAATTAAATTTATGCTACAGAGCTCGGTTTACACGAAGTTTTATAAAGCTGGATATTTTATTTGGCTTACCAGAACATTTAGAGTTTTAAGTCAACAACATTTTGGTAAAGTAATTATTATAGTCAATGAACATTAAGGGAGTGGATAGCCGTGTGCGTTAAGGCGTGTTCAACTCTCAATGTTGGGGGCACAGGTTCGAATACTCCCGAGAGGGGATGGTAATTTTTGGTCTGCTACCTCATTGATAAGATCCTAGGTTCGAGTGACTAATTTACATGCTATAATGCTTATTTATATCCTGTCGGATGCAATTCTATCGACCCATATAGGCAAAAAACATTATTTTTGCAACTCGTTCTTTAGGACGGATCAATCTATAACATATCTCACCAAGAGACGGGATATTTTCGACATACACAAAAATATATATATATATGGTCATAGTTGAATGAAAACGAATTAGCTTAAAACCCATATTCATAGACAAAATATCAGTTGTCCAAAATATATTTTCCAAGATATTCTTAGCTAATACAACATATAAAAATGTTTTTTAAAGATAATCGTAATAATTTCCCGCTAAACTATGACATTTTTTATTAATATAAGGTTTTTCAGCTCTTTAGAAATAGGTATCTACAAGTTATCAGTTTGACTTCTAAAGCGGAAGACAATCATTCACTTATCTGGGTTTTTTTATAAGCATTCAATCAAATAAATTAACAACCGTAACAGAATATAGTTTCTACATATATAGATATTTTTCCCTCAGAATGATTGAGTCTTATTCTCTTTTTTTATTTATTTCCCACGTAAATTATTTTATAGGACCCCCAAAAAAGAGACTGATACAAGATCTTTGAGTGCTTGTGTTTTTATCAAGGGAGCGGATCTTTAAACATTGTTTTCCCTCAGTTCGGATTAAATTGATATATAAATGAAAAAATAATGTGTTCAGTCATTGCTTGTGAGCGAAGAAAAGTATTTTGGTGAATTAAGTTCTGTAGGATTGGAGATCCTTCAATGTAGAATATATTTATTAAACTGTTTGCAAACATACCTATATTTCTATATTTTGAATAATACAAATAAAAGCTGAAGATAATTTAGTTACTAAAATGAGACTTCTTATGTTTAAAATATATATATATATTGGTTATATGCGAATAGTTAATTACCTCCGCCGAAGGAGGTATCGTTTTCACTGGCGTTGGTTTGTTGGTTGGGGTGTTGTTTGTCAGCAGGATAACTCAAAAAGTACGCAACGGATTCGGATGAAACTTTGTGGAGTTGTTGGAAATGTTAAAAGGAACAAGTGATTAAATTTTGGTACCTCTGAGTGCAGAATTAAGATGCAAAATAAGCTAAATACTAATAAATATTTCAAGTTAGCCTACTCTGCCAATAGATGTCGCTGTGCTGTGAAATCGGGTGCCGGGAGCGTCTTCCTCTCAATTTCCGTCGAGGGAACCCTCCCCCGTCCCTCTACGCCGCCCCAGTCGTGAAAAATCCGCCTCGGAAGGCTCATAAGGACCCCGTGACGGCGGAGGTTTGCACTCTCTGAGTGTATACATGCCTCTAGTTTATTTCATAATTACAAAATTTATAATTACATACAAATAAACAAAAACACAAGAACACTACGATACAACATATATTTATATGATTGTTTCAAATTACAATTTAAAGAATATTTTCTTATTTCTGAAATACATACATAAATGCTATGATGTATATTTTTTTCATATAATCGGTCATTTATATAAAAAAATATATATACATAATATATTATATAAAATAATAAATAAAAATAGCAAGAGGAGCTGATAATAAATAAATAAAAAACATGTGAGTTTAAATTAACCCTCTGAAGTACGACCCTCACATCATTAAAACATCTTAGTTTAAATTATATGATATGGAATGGAGCAACACGAAAAATGGAAACAATTTTGAAAGTATATCTTTAAAATTAATGTTAATATAAAATACATGAATAAAAATTTAGTTTAAAAAAACTGCATTCAATTCAGCTATAAAAAAGATTATTTTTCACATGAAAGAGAATTTAAATGTCACTAGAGGCATATATACACTCAGAGAGTGCAAACCTCCGCCGTCACGGGGTCCTTATGAGCCTTCCAAGGCGAATTTTTCACGACTGGGGCGGCGTAGAGGGACGGGGAGGGTCCCCTCGACGGAAATTCCGAGAGGAAGACGCTCCCGGCACCCGATTTCACAGCACAGCGACATCTATTGGCGAGTAGGCTAACTTGAAATATTTATTAGTATTTCGCTCATTTTGCATTTAATTCTGCACTCAGAGATGCCAAATTTAATCACTTCTGGCTTTTGGCATTTCCAACAACTCCACAAAATTTCATCCAAATCCGTTCAGTACTTTTTGAGTTATCCTGCTGACAAACCAACAAACTAACAAACCAACAAACGCCAGTGAAAACATACATCCTTTGGCGGAGGTAATAATGATTTCATAGAGAACCGTGAATAAAAAAGCATTACGGCAAAAATATATTTTAAGGTCCCAAATAAATGAAATATTTGTATCTCTTAAGATCAGCTAAAATCATATTGAAGAAAATATATTTGCATTAGATAAATTGGCTAACAGCGAAGCAAAAGTAATGTCACTGATAGTCTTTTTAATCTTCAGGAAGGTCTTACTCTATTAATTTAGTCATTAATTAATACAATAATCTCAAAATAAAATTGTGCCCTGTTAAAACAAATATAAATATACATTTTAGCTTTTAAAAAATCCTTTTTAATACCTGTAACCGTCAAACTATATGACATAGGGTAGATACATATTACGGACACAACGAAAGGTCATAGCAAATAGATAAAATATAAAAAGTGGCCAAAAGCAATCGATTATATAAATAATACTTTAAAAGTGGCCGAAAGTAATAGATCTTTGTGTTCTTAAGTCTTTTGTAGTTTGAGATGATTCTAACGAGAACCCTCGCAAGACACTGCAAAGAGGAAGGAAAATATGAGACTAACTCAGATCCATAGAAGATGTCGTTGCCTTTTTCTTCTGTTCAGAAATGTCTTTATAAATGGTCATAAACTAATCAATACGATACTGGATTCCTACATTTCTAATAATAATAATGTCGTCGTTGTTGAAATCCCCTTTCATAATATGCAAAGTTTTAATATAACAGAGTTTATAATATATCAAAAAGTTGTACATTAATAAACTAGAGGCATATATGTATACACTCAGAGAGTGCAAACATCCGCCGTCATGAGCCTTCCGAGGCGGATTTTCACAACTGGGGCGGCGTAGAGGGACGGGGGAGGGTTCCCCTCGACGGAAATTCCGAGAGGAAGACGCTCCCGGCACCCGATTTCACAGCACAGCGACATCTATTGACAGAGTAGGCTAACTTCAATATTTATTAGTATTTAGCTCATTTGGCATCTTAATTCTGCACTCAGAGATGCCAAAATTTAATCACTTGTTCCTTTTAACATTTCCAACAACTCCACAAAGTTTCATCCGAATACGTTCCGTCCTTTTGAGTTATCCTGCTGACAATAAACAACCAAACCAACAAACAACAAAAACCAAACAAACCAACGCCAGTGAAAACAATACCTCTTTCGGCGGAGGTAATAAACAACAATATATTCACAATTTTTAAAATCTCTAAAATGATATGAAAAAAAAATATGATTATGTTTTTGATAATGAAGTTAAGAATGAAGACATTTCAATGATCAGACGGCTATAAAAGTTTCATTTACTATCGATTGAAGGAGGATAATTATTAATGTCGTCTATGAATATTTGAATAAGCGCTGACTTGTGGTTTTTATTTTCTCTACGAGGAGAGCAGAAGAAAAGATTTCCTAGAGGACTTCTCCTTAAGAGAAATGCACTTTCCTCCCTGATTAGTAATTATGGAAAGATAATTACCTAATGACTATCATTAGAATTAAGCATGCTGACTAATATAAATACATTTGAAATATTATACGTGACCCTGGAAAATTCATCGTGGACTTAAGATCATTATTTCGTTATATGTAAGTGATCTGAGCCCTGTAAGTATTGGGATGTCAACAGAACAAATACCTAATATTGAATGCATTGTGTATAGTTTATTGTGTTTTAAGTCCATCTAAAGCCGACATGGGCAAACTAAGGCCTGCGGGCCGTATACAGCCCGTTAGACAATTTTATCCTGCCCGCCGAGCTTGTCCAGTAAATAAAGTAATAATGCTTCATAAATCATTCATTACGTCATCTCCATACAATACCGTGTTTCACCAATAGATGGCGCGCAGACATATTGGCCACGCCTTACTCTTTATTTCTCTCTTGATTTTTCTCATTGCTATTTGAGCCCTTCAGTAAAAAATGAGCGGACCAAAGAAAAGGAAAGTGGGCAGTCAATGTACTGCTGTGGCCCCTTTTTCAATTTTATAGCCCATAGTGGCCCGCAGTCAAAAAGTTTGCCCATCCCTGATCTAAAGTCTTTTGGGTTGCAATACCTATTCCAGTAGATAAAGGAATATAAACTAAAATAATCATAATTTCTAGCAACAAAAAATAACGAAATGAAAGATAAACTCTATCAAATAGCATATTTAATTTTAAAATTCGTAAAAACCTTCCTTTAGTTACATTATGTACTGTCATAGAACTGAATTCTAACTGAATCCTGTCCTGTAGTAGTTAAAATAATTATTAAATGGAACTTAGATTATGAACTATCATAAGACTGAGCCCAGTATTTTCGAACAGCTCTTCGTAAGAATTGCTGTATTTTGCAGAGTTCGGAAAAAAACGTTCCACGACAAAATATTATTGGAAAAAAATGGTGAAGATAAGAAGGTAAATTACACAACACGGAAAAACAATCTAGATGACATGAGAAAAAACGGTCAAAATACATGAATGGGCAAGTATTTGAGTGGAATAATAGACCTATATATTGACCAAACAATTAGAAATGCAATAATTTAGTTTTTTTATACTCCATTTTGATGAAAAAGTTGTTAGACCAATTTTTATAGGTATATTCCACTCAAATACTTACCCATTAATATATTTGCCCATTTTTTCGTATGTCACTATTTTCTTCTTTGGCCATTTTTACAAGGACATTTCCTAGAATGTTTTAAGTCCCTAATACTTTATTTTACAAATTAAATTTCTCTGGATCTTAGTCTTCTTTCTCCTTTCCGACAAGCATTAATCTCTGCATGTGAGTTATAATAATATTACTTTGTTTTTGTTTTTTAATGAAATACAAGCGCAACCATACATAGATACATTTAATGTTAATACTCACAAAGCCTTCATGCCAAGAAGGCATGATTCCCGCATCATACCTCCCTTGAATTAATATTTCGGACTCATTTTGACAGAGAGAGGCGAAAGTGAAATATCAAATGGGAAAACTCTACTCACACACATACAAAAAAAACACTTATGTTTTCATTTATGAAAAAAAAGTTACCCATTCTTTTTATATGTATTCTTGAAGCAACTTCAACGGCATATTAATATAAGCAAGGCGGGTTCATATATATATATATATATATATATATATATATATATATATCATTTTAAAAAAAAATATAACGTTTCACATCATCTGGTTTATGTATGTATATATAATATAATATATATATATATATATATATATATATATATATATATATCAGACTAGTTGACGTTTGCGAAAAAACTGTCGTTCGCTTGTTGTTCACCAAAGTTATCGTTCGTCGTTCATCGTTAATTTTAAATTAAATCATTCGTCATTCTCCAAAAAAATGATGACATTTTTTTAGAAAGGATTTTTTTAAAACGAACGACGAACGATAGGAGTTTTTTTGTTGTCTTTCGTCAAATTTGTTGTCATTCGTCGTTCATCGATCGCAAACAATTACACAATTACGATACAGACGAACGATTGCAGGTGAACGAGAAATCAACAAGTCTGATAATTATATATACAGTCAACTTCGCCTAAGTCGATTCTCTCGGGACTGTGCAAAAACAATCGACTTAGGCGAAATTCGAGTTACAAATTTTGATTGTTAAGTCGAAGAAATTATTAAGTGTTCAATATTTTTTCCCACTTCAACCATCTGTGTCTGCTTCCTTGTAATACACAGTGTGAACGACAGCGCAGTGCATGCGGGCTGTGTTTTGGAAAGTGAGCGCCCTCTTTGACTTATGAGAAGTTATTTTCTTGTTTATGTATGTGTTACTGTCAAAATATCTGTTCGACTTAAGCGAAATATCGACTTACAAAAATCGACTTGTACGATTTTTATTACACACATGTAAATGGAGAAAAAATGGGACTTTTGATTATATTCGAGTTAGGCAACTTTTCGACTTATGCAATTTCGACTTAGGCGAAGTTGACTGTATATATATTTATCACATCATTGGAAGTGTGTTCGACTCTCAAAGTTAAGGACGCAGATTCGACTTCTTCCGAAAGAAGAAGGTCAAATTTGATCGGCCTTACTTACAAAAATATCTCTTGCTCGTTGAACTCACTCTAATGCAATCTTTTCAATATTCATATATTTAGGTGTCATGAAAATTCAGGATTTTTTTTGTGTTGAAACAGAACACTACAAATATAATGAGTTCAACCTTCAAAATAAATTATTCCTTCTATTCAATGAGGCTTTCATAAGTTGCTATTTCCAATAAATATTTTCACATGTTGCATTCTGTTTTCTAGCTTTCAATCAAATAAACTCAATAATATGATTAAAATAAGATCCTAGGTTCGATAGAACAATATGATGATACATAATGCTTATTCAAATCCACAGATACTCCAACTTCCCCCGAAAAATAATAAACATTTAGGAACAAAGAATTAGCAAAAAAAAAATGATTAAAATATGGTATAAATTAATATATTACGTTTTTTTATTGTGCATTTTAGGAATATGAGAAATTCTACAGAATTCTATATTTATAGAAACATATTAATGGTCTGAGATAATGATTTATTATTTCATTTTTCAAATAAACAATATCCATAAATATAATTAACGTATTATAACTTTTTATCAGTTATAAAATGAATTCGTTCAAGTATTAAATTAAATATTATCAAATATTATACATCTTTTTATTTTGTATGATATTTATTCGTTGATTTTATTCCTCACTATTTAATAATAGTTTCTTTGGCAGTATTTTTACTCCATTATGACTTTTTTAGTTATGTTCCAAAGTATATACTTGTTTTTCATTGAGTTTTTGAAGCATATAAATGATAATTATGGTTATTTGTCATTTCTTTTAGATTTATTGAAATTTAATCTTAACCAAAAAAAAAAAGTTTTAAATGAATAATAGTTAATTAATATTTTATAAAGTACCTTTTCATAGTCAAAAAGCTTTATTACGTCAACAAGTCTCAGAAGCCAAAATCTGTGTCCATTTATTAAGGTGCTTTTTTTCTTGATGGATCTTGGTAAAGAGAATCCATTCAATCAGGGCGCAACGTTTTTTGTTTTTTTGTTTTCTGCCAAGCCATTCCATAATGGGGAGTGATGGATCATTTTACTTCATACGTCATATATTCATAGCACCTAGAGAAGAAAAAAGGAGAGATGGTGTAATTTGATGAGTTTTTAATTCATTTTTTTCCATTAAGAAACTGAGTACTTGATTGACTTTAAGCAAATACTCATTTCTCACTATATTATGTGGTGGCAAAGGTTACAATGGTGGTGTCAATGTGTATATTATACGAAGAGAATAGGTAGAATCATACCATGCGTAGACTGAATAATTGTCATAAGATATGCCATGACCTCACTTACAGGTCATTAGGCCATGTATATACTATACAAAAGGTAAAAATGTTTAAAACGCCAAACTAACAAAATGACATTATATTCTTATTATAAATAAGGAGTTATTTATTATATATTAAGTATATTTAAAATAGATTACCATGTAATGATAATAAAAAGACTATCCTATGAAATGGTGGCTATATAGTCAATCACTCACGCTTTGACTTATTCATTTTCAATACGTCGAAAAGACAATATGCAACTAATGCTAAAAACAGTAATTTACTAAATGTCAAATTACAATATGGTGGATAACAAGCATAGAATATAAATAAATAATTGTTGATATATGATTTTACCAATATATTGTCAATTTGAGTATATTATTGTTTGTATATATATATTTTTTTTTTTGCCTATATTTTCGATAGAATTGCATCCGATAGGATATAAATAAGCATTATGCATTAAAATTAGTCACTCGAACCTAGGATCTTATCAATGAGGTGACCAAAAATGACCATCCCCTCTCGGGATTCGAACCTGCGCCCCCCAACATTGAGAGTTGAGCACGCCTTAACACGCATGGCTATCGAGCTCCCTATTTTCATATATGATTACCACTTTTAGCAACAGTTTTTTGTTTGTTTTGATAGTGGTCTTATCAGTAAATTTTAATAGTGGATGTATATATATATATATATATATATATAATATTCAAACCGAGGCTAAAAATACCTTCAATTTTAGACAATGACTTCATCAGTATATTTGGACAATGGTTGTACAGATTATATTAGACACTCCCTTGTATTTTTCTTAAAAAATAGACCATATATTTATGGTCATGTTATATAAGATCAATTATAAAAAGTAATACACACATATATTATTTATTTACATAATCCTTCCTTGAATATAACTAGGTCATCTGCTTCGATGCCTTAAATGAATTATGTACTTTTTTCTTTAGTTAAAAAATATTTATAATTAGCTATATAATTTAAAATGTTGATAATTCTGGGCATAATAATATTCTATATATCTCTATATATTCAGATGAACATAGTATATCGTATAACATTCATAAATATCACCAGTCCTTTTAGGCAAGTCTCTCATTCTTGAATGTCGTTTTTTTTTTGTTGGCAGAGTGATGATACGTCTTCTCACTTATTGGCTCATTGGATTTTCTTTGTCTTAAAAAAGTTTTTCCAAGAAAATGATTTAGCAAAGTAAGATTCTAAATAAAATAATGAACTTAAGTTTAAATTCCTGCTACTTTTATACGTACATTGAAATATTGGTCACCTCGGTTTTCTCTCCGAGTTAAGTGAAATGAAAAAGACATGGTTAAAGTGATTATGTGCAATAGATAAGGATATATGACACTATGACGTTTTCTGAAAGGGGATTGGTAGAAGAAAAGGAGCGCCAATATTCAAATGATAAGCAGTTGGCATTATGTATCTCCCTCCTGCCTATTAAGGAATTGAAAATATCAGTTCAAAATAGAATATTTTCCATCAAAACATAAAGTGAGATTTCTCATGAGCCTCTATTTGTGAATCCCTTTAAATGAACTCTTCCATTTTTGTACTAATATTAATTAAATAACTCCTCAAGCTTAGGAAAAAAGTTCATGTGGTTTCATTCATAGCGATAAAAAGATATAGAGAGCTTATTCCCTTCATCTGTATTTTTGTATCCAATATAAACAAAGTAATTTGTACTACTACGTCATCATAAGCTGATCATAGAGATATAATATCTCTATGATCAGCTGTCGATGACGTAGATCAATTACTTTGTTTATAACGGACGCACAGAACACAGCTGAACGTCGATGTTTATCTGCTATTGAAGGAATCAGCTCTCTATATCTTTATATCCCTATGGTTCCATCAAGTATGACGATAAATGGATCCTCAACAAACGATCTATTGTTTATAACATGAAACCGGGCAGCATTTTCTCCTTACTTTAAATAAAAAGAATACCCCAAGAAATACTTCATGACATAACAAATCTTTATGTAGGTCAGGGCTATTCAATTAGTTTTCCAAGTGGGCCACATTTGGAATCCAAGAACTTGAGCTGGGCCGCAAAATTCTGCGGCCACTTTTTTTCAAATAAGTCTATTATTATGTTTTTTATTTAAATTAGTAGTATTACTATTAGTATTATTAGGCCGATGGTTACTATGCCTATTATTATTTTTTAGGCCTATTTTATATGACCTTTTTAGCTTTCAAATTGAATAGGCCTATAAAAATGCACACAAACAACTCTCTGCTCCATCTCCTTTATTTAAAACAAACAAAATAGAACATTTAACTCAACATTTCTCATTGTTCATGAGGCGGCTGCTAAACAACAGGGCTATTTTAGCCCACTGCTGCCGGTGACTTTAGTGAGAGAAGTGGCATTTCTTGTTTTACACAAGATCTCTGATGTTTGGCTCATAAGATGTCAATGCAATCCTAAGGCACTGGTGATTTTTTTTGTCTGTTAGGGAACACCGATAACTGTTCTTAATTGCATTCACGTGAGAAAAGCTCGATTCGCAAGTGTATGTTGACCCAAACATGTTGGCCTTGTCCGGGCCGCATCTGGGCCTTGTCCGGGCCGCATCTGGCCGCGGGCCGCCAATTGAATAGCCCTGATGTAGGTAGTTAGTTATTCTTCTATCCCTTGAATGACAAAGGGGGCGTAGGCAAGATTTATTTATGTATTTGACTTATATTAATACGAATAGTTGGAGTAGTACAGCGTGAATCCACAAGTTTGTATTTTTTTTGTATCTAAATGGATCCAATTGACAATGTTATTTGAAGGGAGAAAAAAGAAGATACGAGTCATGGTTCTTCAATACATATTTTTAAATAGGTAGTAGTAGGTCGCTTTTCTTTGCTTTTGAATAATAAATTATTTAAAAGAATCTCGCGGGTTAAAGAACTGAATCCAAGTCATTAGGTGTATATCCTAATTGAGAGTTTGAGGATACGTATGAATTGAAATATAATATGTGTATCTGGAACATTTACAAATGATACCTTTTTTTTGTAGATTCTTCATTATTTGAAGAATATTAACCGCACATTGCGCGGGGATTTGTAACACCTAATTCCATAATTCTGACCGAAGGAAACTAAGGGCAATAAACAATTACAATATATAAGACACACGAAACTTCATGACCAATGGGCAGTGGACTTTAAAGCCCCAATATATCGTAATTGTGATATGTGGAACGATGGACTTGTAACCTCGAAATATCATGTTTATTTATTAGCTAAATCCATACAGTGTAAAAAGATAACAATACACTAGAAAGTAGAGATAAAAAACAGTTAAGACAGTTACGTAAAAACAAAACAATAACTGAACATTCCAAAAGTCTCTTTTAAAAGTGTCCGTGTCCAAAAAGTGATTGTATAGAAGTATCCATTTAAAAAGTGTCCTTCTCAGAAGCGTTTGTGTTTAAAAAATGTTCGTCTAAGGCAGTGGTTCCCAAACTTTTTTCTCTGGGCCCCCCTTTGGTACATTTTTTGCGCCACCCCCCCCCCAAAAAAAAAAAAGAAGAACATACACACATTTTGTTCTCAAAAGTCCATTGCAGTTTATTTCACACATTAATACAAACCTCAACTTTTGTTTTTGTCCATTTTCTAGCAGTGTTATTTTGTCTACGGTATTATATTTTCATTCATTCGTTGTTTCTCGCGCCCCCCCCCCCCCTAAGGGGGCGCGGGAACCACTTTGGGAACCACTGGTCTAAGGAAAGTCCGGAGCCGAATATTCAAATATAATACTGTTCAAAATAATGATATTTTGATTTACTAAATGTAACAATGAAAATATAACAGATTTCTATGAAATACTACGTGATTTCAAAATGCTTTTCATCATTCTGTACGGCTCAAAGTCTTTGCTTTCTGCTCCTGAAATGCTTAAAGAATACTTTTATGATAGTTCTTGCAAACTCTCTAATACATGACTTGGATATGCTTGTTCCATGTAATAATACTATATAAAAGAGCATCATGCGATAAAAAACAGAGATTTGATGGATCGACTTCATTCATTAAAGGATCTTAATTTGATCTCAGCCTTTACTGATTACAAGTATTAATGACGTCAAAACTGTAATCATACAACAACAACAAAAACATATTTAACCATTGATTAGAACCATATTTTAATTTAAAGAATATAAAATTATAATTGTTTGACAGTCCAATGAAAGAGCACCACTAACAAAATCATTCAATAACGCAACATCCGTTTGTCTAGCTAGACCTATAGCTCTGTATTATCGAAATTCCGTTTCGTTTTTAACATAACGTCGTAATTTTTTTTGGGATAATTATCGGCCATCTTGTTTTTGGGTCCATCCTCCTTGATAACTCTCTCATAATTTCCAATTGTTATGAAACTAAAACTTAACAGAATAGTAGTATTTTTTCTCAAAAAAGAATTAATCTATAAGTTATTAGCATTATATTGAAACACTAGAAACACGCCATTTCATGACCCGCAGATCAAGAAAAAACATTTTAGAGGTAAATTTTAAACTTTGAATGAGCATTTTCTGATTCATGTTAATGCTTTTTGTAAAAAAAAAATATATATTAGAAATTAGGTGTAAAGTCAAGAAATTGTGATATAAAAGTCAATAACAAAAAAGAACCTTCTGAGCAAAAACTCATATCATATTCTGATTCAGTGGGCTTCATAAGAATGTATATCAATTGCTCAAACAAATTTGTTGACCGTTGTTATTAAAGTAAGCAAGAAGATCTGGTAAGAGGCTTGAAAAATATGTTTACTGTTTATGTTTTTATATGGGCAATTCATTCAAAAATCATAATAAACGTATTAGAAAAATCAGGGCTATTTTTTTTAATATATATCTAAATATAAATAGCATGAAATCATCTCAAAGGCTGATAGAAATGCAAAATACATACATGGCAAACCACGAAAATGAATATGCAGGCAAATTGCATCACGTCACGGACGAATTATGTATTTACTTCTCACCCACAAAAAGTTGTTCAAGGATAACGAAGAACTATCTACCTTGCGTGCAAACATGGTAAATTTAGTATAGAGGGAGGTTCAATAGTTTAAATGGCAGAAACGATGTTATTGGGGGTATAAATGTTGAATAAAAATGGAGTCATATAATTCTATATAAAAGCTATGAGGAAAATAAACGGATATTTGTAGTTTGATATATGTAACTGTCAGGAATATATAATCAGGATGATTATATATATACAGGGTGATTCACTTAAATTGAGACTCACATATTACAAACTACAATCTTTTTATTAAATTTTACTCAAATTTTTTTAAAACAAAAATGATAGCACAATGTGTAATTTACAAAATATATTTCAATAAATTTCCACATATCCTCCTTTGGACTTCACTACAGCTTTGAACCTCCTCACGGTGGAGGCAACACAGGCAGGAATCTCTTCCTCAGACAAAGATTTCACGGTCCAGGCCACCCACACAGTCAGAATGACCGGGTTTTATCTAGAAAAAAGGAAGACATCCCCGTGCAGCTGAGGACTCTCTCAGAAGGCAAAAGCCACCCTCAGTCATGGTCTGGGTGGGAGTGACGTCGGACGAAGAAGGCCCCACTATCTTTGTCGAGGAGGGCGTGAAGATCGACCAGGCGGTATACCTGCATCTTCTTTCAAAGGAGGTCGTCCCATGGGTACAAAGAGAGTATCCTACGGCTTTTTTACTGTTCCAACAAGATGGAGCTCCATCCCATACCAGCAAATTGGTTCAAAGCTTCTGCACTGATATGTTTGCAGACTTTTGTCCAAAGACTTGTGGCCTCCCTCCTCCCCAGATCTGAACCCAATGGACTTTGGAATAAAGTCCATTCTTGAGACAAGGTAGTGTAGCAAGTCCTGGCCATCGGTGGAGATTCTAAAGAAGAAGCTGATTCAGGCCTGGGCCTCTTTGTTTGAGGAAGAGATTCCTGCCTGTGTTGCCTCCACCGTGAGGAGGTTCAAGCTGTAGTGAAGTCAAAAGGAGGATATGTGGAAATTTAATGAAATACATTTTTGTAAATTACACATTGTGCTATCATTTTTGTTTAAAAATTATTTGTGTAAATTTAATACAAAGATTGTAGTTTGTAATATGTGAGTCTTAATTTATGTGAATCACCCTGTATATATATATAATAAAAAAGAAATCCGTTCGTTCGTTCTTTGCTCAGTATCTCCCCTGTATTGTATTATGTATAGTTTTTTTCTGTCCCTGTCTTTCCTCCCAATTTAGGTTTTGTTTTAGGTTTTTAGGTGATGTCAATCACTCTCAAACTCTTCTTGATAAACATATGAAGTTGCAGTCCCTCTTAAGTTTTTTCTTTTGCTCTTTTCCTCCATCAGCAGAGATCAAACTAATACTCTAATATTCATCACCACCATACATATCTTCGGCACTCTATGTTCTATATGAAATGGCTTCAAAAATAATCCATCTTTATGAGTTTTAAAAAAGGAATAGAGAACGAAAAAATGCCAATGACGACTTTTTAAGTAACTACTTTTCTTAAGCAAAATAACATAGGCACTCCATGAAGACTTAAAATAACTTCTTTTACGATGTTTAAATTCCTAGCCTTAAGGAACAAAAAACGGAAAAAATGGTAATGAAGACCCATGACAACTTTTTAAGGAACTGATTTTAATATGAAAAATCATATGTGATGACATCACTAAATATTCGTAAGATCTTTTTTCTATTCTAAAGACTGTTGTCAAGTGGAAAATCCTGGGCAGCGCCGGTACATCCGCTAGTATATTATATATATATATATATATATATATATATATATATATATATAATATATATATATTCTATATAGATATATATATATATAGATATATATACATGATATTTATTAATGTATTATAATACATTATGTATTGGCAAAGGTTGCATTTTCGGAACGAATATAAGCATATATAATTATTCCAAGGATATTGTACATTATATATCTAGATCTTTATATAATATCTTTAAAGTGAACTTGTTTATTTATTTTCATTTCATGGTGTTCTTGATCGCAGTGTGTTTATTATTGATACACAATGCACAATATATTTATTTGTATACAATATTCATCATTAAAGTCGTTTATTATGTACTTTTATGTTTCGTTTAATAACTTTCAATATTACATTTTTAAGCATTGATTTCATTCCTCCTAACTCTATCATAAACACTAAGTCAGTGAATAAAACACAAAAAGAAATGAAAATCCAAGTAATAAATACTTATTATTATAATTTGGTTCAATTCATATTACATCCATATGAATGTACAATTGTATAAATATTAAGTATTAAGGTGGGCCGATATATCGACACCGATAGTCCTTTTACCAACTATCCGTATTTTGTCGCTGATAATTGCCTATATATAAATATCGGGGTTTTTTATGAAAATACTCGAAAAAATGTCCATTAATTTCAGGGCTGTTATATTTTTTAATATTTTTATAGAGTATTTTTTTATTAAATAGACAATAATAAACGTATTTTCTTTTACTGAGATCATATCAGTAAAAGAAGGTGTTGACACTGTAAAAACGGTTTGCTTTGAAGAACTTTCAATCATTTACTGTCACAACAATGACAGCAAGTTGTTTTATATATAATATAAATATTTACTTTATATTATATATCTTCTATATTACAATTTTTCAAAAATAATAGAAAGAAAACTAACGGTTGAATATCCGTTATCGACTTTTATTTGCAAAAAACTATCGCTAATATATCGGCACTTAAAATACACTCTTTTTCGACTTGTATAATTATGTGTATTATTGAATTATCAAATGTTAATATTTGATTGATCACTTGGAATTTAAAACACCTCATTCAAATATCCATTTTTTTTTCAGAGATCCACTGCATCCGTTCCTCGAACATCCAGTCCTTTACGGCCTTCCTACGCCTTCCAGAGACCTTTGCCTCAAGTCCTGTTATCGAGAGCCTCCGGGTCACCTTCCCCTTCTTCCGAGATCTGTTTGGTCACGAAAACAAATGTTGAGGGCGTGTACGCCCTGGACCTGAGTGCTCTGGAACCCTGCGGAGTTTCCCGCTGCGTCGAGGGAAGCGAGTCAGACTGGTTCTGCGTCACAGTCAGATTCCCTCTTATTTCAGGCCTGAAAATGCCAGAGGATGAAGTCATTGACATTAAATGCAAGCCACAGGATAGGTCCATCGAGGGAAACAACGTTGTTAACTTCCAAGAGAACGCGTAAGAATCTCTTATACTCATTAGACAGCTCTTTGTTGAGGGGTTTTCTCTATTCCTTATTTTTGTAAATATTTTCCTTGTAAAGATAATTATGATATTGAAATTCTAAAATCCACAGATGGATACATCTTCTCCTAATTCATTCCCTTTAGTTTCTTAAATAGTTTTTATTTAAAAATATTTAGATTTTTTAATGTTTTTAATACTTTTTCAATTTTGACAATGCCGAAGATCCATCACAAATAAAAACATAAATATACATTTTATTCTAAAAATTACTGCTGCAAAAGAACACTTAAAGATATCGACAAACTTTACTAAGTACCCACATATTAATTGAGTTCGTTGATGTCGGGTCCGAGGCATCTGATCGAACATGTAGTAAAAGTATCGAATCGACGATTAATGTTATATTCAATACTATATAACATATTGATTTATAATATATTAGCAAATAGATCGATTGATATTTCCATACTTTTCTTTCTCACTAAAATAATTATTTACATCAGCCCTATTCGTTATTCAGTTAAAACTTGATTCAAAAGGATTTTATTCTCTCTTTTTTATTGCCATGATTTAGAGTGGAAACAGCGATCTCCAGCCGTTTTCTTGGGAGGTGGTCAGGAGTTCCTTAGCGAAATCGGACTCTTTCGCAAGCTCCCTGGCACAGATCTATTTGCTAGTCGAGTCAAGTCTGGATCCACCATTGAGCTAGGAGAAAAAATACAACTTCGATCAATCGTTCGAGCAGGAGATGGTAAGTTTTTTAGCCAAACTATATATTCAAAAGAATTTAGGGAGTCACCGACCTCTTGGCTATAGAGAAAAGGTGGGGTGTTTAAAAAGCGTGATTGGTTGTAATAAAAGAGAGGGAATTTTTTTTTAAAGAAGCTGGCATACTACTAGAAAGTGTCAATTCATTCGTGGCTGAATGAGGAGTCAACAAGACAGAAGAAATTCATCCTTAAAAATTCATCCATTTTATTGTTGAATCCTTTTAATAGACTCCTCTTATTCCATCTATTACGATAAAATATCAGAGCAACTGCTCATACTCAACAAAATAATGTTTTTTTTTTCTCCATGTCGATAAATGGATCCTGAACGAAAAAAGAGTAAACAAATAAAAAAGTCACGCAATTAGGTGAGTTGGGAAAAACTACCTTTTCTCTACATTTGCATTTAATATTGATTAATTGTGTTTCCACAACACACCACCAGTGGCATGGCACTACTCATTTCATGAAGTTTGCTCTGAATTATGCTGGAGTATGTAAATGAGAACACGGCATTCAGCACCATCTTACGCATTTCTTGCTTTGGGTTGGAATATGTGGATCGATTCCATGGACCCACTTTTGCCTTATTGCATGTCCATCGTGTCTAAGGGATCAATATATGTAGAGCTCCATTTTTGTGTCATTATTGTGTTTTTTAATTCTACTGAACCAGGGGCCGTTCAAAATGAGGGGGCCCAAAGGCTCTAACCTAAAAAGGCCTCTTCATTTAATCGCATAGTCATGCATCATTTTAAATCATTCATAGGAAAATCTAGGGAAGGCTATGAAAGATGATCGCTCATATTTACATGATTACCAGTTTCACTGTAGGGTTCATTTTTATACACCTGAGTGATGACCTCAGTGCTTCACCGTAATTGCTGCCTTACATATTATTTTAGCATTATAAGTATAAAAATAGAATGCAATAAGTCAAATTTGTGTTTTTTTTTCTTTGTTTAGGTTGGACTTTCGCAAAGATATCTGACGTCGTTGTTCATCGGGTCCATGACGGCGTCACCCTGACTGAGGCTCAGGATATAGCGCAGCTAGTCTACCCAAATGGATGTCGGAACCCAGCCTACTCAGCACTTGCTCCATTCAACCCATGGAGGGACTCAGAAAATGGGCTCATCAATAATTTTGATTTTAGAGTTTTCATGTTTCAGGTTTGTTTTGCTAAGTGTTTTCTTATACTTGATATAACTTTTTATAACATTTTTTTCTCTCTTATAATTTTATTTCAGGAAATGGAGAGTGGAGACGCTATAATGATTACGGCCAAAATTACTGCTTGCGTTGAGGAGATTGACTGTTCACCGGTAGGTTGAATGCTTGCATCTGTAGGCAAAACATAATAATATTTATTTAAAAAATGGCAAAAAACTAAAAACAGCTCATTTTATTTTGTATGTTCAAACTTCCTTGTAAATTTTATGATGGAAACTGTATTTAAATTAGTGATTGAAAAGAGTTATATTTAAGTACTTTTAGGCTCTATAATTGTGTTACAGATAATATATTTTATCCCAATCCTCGCTGTTACAAAAACCAATCAAGCCTTTATTTAAATGCTTAATTTTGCAAGATGATAAAAGAAATGCTATAATATCATAAAACACACATTCATTCCTTATTTTTTCTATAACAAGGCCTGTATTAAGTCACATAAAAATCATTAAAAAATAAAATATGATTTAAAATTTACTGTTCCCTAAGAATATTATAATATACTGCTTTCAAATAATATTTATATGTATTTTCCCCTAGATTCGTTGTGGAGAAGACACAGATCCAGGATACGGTCGTCGTCGAAGACGCAGCGTGGGCAACGAGACCTCAGGGAAGACTCAGGGATGGGAAGAGAACGTTCAGCTCAAGATTCGCATGCCGGATGAGATCCAATCTCAGGGATCTGCTGCAACCTCAACTCTCTCGGCGCCATTCAACAACATTCCACTCACGGAATCCGAGTGCAAAATATACCTCATCCTCACACTATCAGTCGCCCTCACATTCTGCGTTCTGTCAGCAATCATCGTCCTCGTGGCCTGCATACGTCGCTATCAGGAGGTTCAGAGCCGAATCAAGGAGAAGGCGATGGAAGGCGGCAGCGGAGGAGAAAGCTCAAAAGGTGTTTGCCGTAGCGAGTCAACGCGCAGTGGAAAGGCCACCGTGCCTACTACCCCTACATCATCGATCCACGTAACCTATCCGGCGGTCCACTTCCCCCACCACTCCACGGGCAAAACACCAAGCCCGTTACCGTACGCAGCGTCAAGCGACGTGACAAGGCTAAATACGAGGAAAAGCGTCAGGCTGCCGCCATAATGACCACGCAATCAGCTCCAACCACGCCCAAAGTCCTTCGAAACGAAGAACGGGCCGTCATGGTCTAAAAAGCAATCAGGCAACACAAAACCTCAAATAAGAAGAGCTTCTATCAACACTTTTCACATCTTCCTCCTTGAAAAAATGTGTAAATAAATTTGGCATTGTATTTAATATTTATAGAGATATGAAGCAAGTACGAAAAAGGAAATCCGTCTTCCTAAAGCATTACTGCTATTATTATCCCTCAGGTTCCTACCTCAAAATTTAGCCGCATTAAAATGCAAGTTTCGTAAAAGTATGTAATTTTTTTATATTTATAAAACACATTCCTTAAACTCTGATATAAAGCAATGAAGTCCCCTTCTGAAGCAGTAGAATACTATTTTTATCTATAAAACCATATATATATATATAGTTTAAGCAAAAAGTCGAATCCACCAGCTTAAATAATCAACGGTTTTTGTTCCTTTATTTCATCCCTTCGGTTATTAACTAACAGCAGTTCTTATATCACCTTGTGACGTCATTTATATAATAATTAACATGAAGAGACGAAAGGATCTTAGATGGAGTCCCTTAGTTCCTCCAGAAGAGGAACAAGGATCGTCGTCCCCGGAATCCCTGTGGCACATAACAGTAAATAAAGATTGACCTTTACAAAGTCTACAGAACATATGACGTCACAGAAAATAAATTAATACAATTCAAAGAGATGTCTGGTATTTTATGGTTTGTTTAGACTCTACTTTTATGTACGTCATGATTTAATATTTCGTTATATATTCATATAAATATATAAATTCAGCAACATATTTGAATAAAAGCAAGAATACTTTTTTAGTAGCTGTAAGAATGAGGACTTTATTATTTTCTTTTTCTATGTCATGTCGAGGTTAAAAGTAGTCCCTTGTCCATTCTAGCAATATTTATCTAAATTTTATTAAGAAGAAAAAAAGAGAACAAAAAAATATGTATCTTATGAAAGGGACCTTTTTGCTTATATCTATTTTTATATCATATGACGATATGATCATGTCCGTAAACTTGTTTATTTAAACAAAATAATGAACCCCCCCACAAAATGAAGATATTATATGTTTGTGAAAAGCTATTATTTGATGATTAAGAATGTTTTGATCGTGAGGCAAATATATTCTGAGCATATTAGAACGAAATAGCCCACGAAAAAATGGCTGAGGAAGAAATGATCACAAATAGAAAAGGAAAATAATGATGCATGGAAAAAATGTCCTAAAATGCCCCGTCAAATAACAACAACAAGGAAACCAATTGTCTATAATATTAAAAAAATTGGTTTTTTGCCATTATTTACTTAATTTATATGAGAAATAGTATTTGTACAATACTTAGTTGTAAATCACTCAAATACTTGCCTCAACCCTACATTTGGACCATTTCTATCATTTCTCCATTTTCCTGGTCCATTTTCTTCTAAACGTCATTCTGAGCATATTTATTAAATATGTGTATTTTGTATTCACAGATAATGGCTAAAGCTATAATATAAATTTTGTTCATTGCCGCTATCTGACGATATGTAACGGTCAAACATGCTGGCATACATAAATGTTTTATTGGTTGAATGAGTTCTTGTTTGTGCCAAATAAATATTATTATTTTTTGTCAAATGAAAAATTTTATTTGTAATACTTTTCTTCTTGGACTATGAATTGCTTATATGTTATTATTATTATTATTTGCTCCCTGTATGTTTTATATAGATAAAAGTATATAAATATATATTCTGATTTATATTATTGTTGGACTTGTAATATTATTATTTATCTGGAGTACTCTTTATCATTTAAAATATCATTTTTAACTAATGTTATCTTGGTCCATTAAATAAAATAATAAAATACTCTTCTTTCTATCATAATGAGTTATTTCATTCCGTTTATGGACATGATAAATGGGAAAGTACCTTTGAAACAATAAATATTTTGGTCACGTCAATCAACTGCCTAGTAGATAAAGATGATACTCGTATATAAATACCGTTAATTTTCTCTTTCACTGGATTCCTCTCGATTGGAAAACTGCCCGAAAGATGATATTTTTTCATTAAAGGTCTCAAAATAGGTGAAGGAGTTTGCAAAAAATCATTCATTTGCTATCTTTATATATATATATATTCTCTTTCACTCCTCGTCAATATTAAAAATAATTGAAAGTTGTAACTTATATAACCGAGATAAAATAAAGTTTAAAAATCTCAGATAAAAAACGAATTACAGCAAATAAACAAATAAGTATAAAAAAGAACAAACGTGAGGTTTTATTTAAGAATTAATATCATTCTAGTCTCCTTAGCATGAAGAAACAATGATTGCTACACTATTTGTCTAATAGTGAAATCAATAGATAATTTTAAGGCTACATTATAATGTGACCTTACAGAACAAGATGGACATAAACAGTCTTGCACGGGCCTTTGCCGTCCTCCGATTACTTGATACACTGCGTGCCTCGCTCATTTGTCGTGAAAGGCTCCAGGCCTGGGAGAGGCTGACACCAGCGACACAGTTAGTAAAGTCAGGCCATCAAATAATATCCAAAACCATCATAAGTATTTCAAAACATGCTATTCATTTAGTGACTATTGAATTATGTTATGTATCTGTATTATTTATAAATGCTAATAAAGTTTGAAAATTAGCAATGACCATCGAGATATAAAGACAAAGAGAGATTATTTGATTCTTCAGAGGCATACGTCATATTGCCCAAGATAAACATGTAATATTTCTATCTCTATGATCAACTTACGATGACGTAAGTCAAATTACTTTGTTTATATTGGGCACAGGCGACAGCTGAACGACGATGTTTCTCTGTTATTGAATGGAATAAGCTCTCTATATCTATATATCTCTATGACAATGGCTTTGGAGGGGTTCAAAATATTTGAGGAAGAAAAACAATAGGACTTCTCGTCACTGACTTTGATTTTCTCTCCACACACTCCTCAAATGTGTTATCCATTCTTTCCCAATGCCAACTCATCGCTTTGCAGTCTCTGAAAACGTGGGGTATTGTTTGTAAGGGGGTTTAACATTTGCTATCTCACTGACTGATAATTTGGCAGCTGTAATTGAGTCCCAAGGCTCTTTTAAATAATTAACAGGGTGAGCTATTCGAAAGAGTGTCTGTTAATGAGGGAAACTAGAGGTCTTTATTGGATGCAGTGTCGGTATAGTTTGTAAGAAGTTAGTATTTTTATTCTCTTGTCAACAGTGCATGCAAACAGAAAAGGATTGCTCAGATAATATGTTCTAGGTAGGTAAAAGAGTTGAGTGGATTTAAGGAGCCTCATTAAAATGGTGATTATTAAGGATGTATTTTATGATATCTACTCTATGAAGATTGGACCCCTTTTTGACATTCATTTTTGTACTTCTTTTATAGCACTTATTGTTTAATGTCCACTCTATTCATTAAATATTTATTTTCCCCTTTATTTCACAGTTCATGAATATATACAATAACCAAAGTATAAGGTATATAATTAGAGGCTAATGTGTAAACTTTTTTTTAACTGTTCACATATATACAGTACAGGTATATAATACGTATAAAATACAAAAATAAACATTACAGTTTAAAATTTAGCATCGAACTTGAACAAAAATAAATTTTATCTAATTAACAGTATTAAAAGAATAAGCTGTAAAACATAATTCAAAAAGTTAAATCATGCAAAAAAAAAAATCTTGATTATTTTCCTCAAAATTTGGTAAAAGCGATGACTTTGAGTCGGGTAGTATTTTATCAATTCAGCCGCGAATATCCATGATGAACCGTCCAACGATGGGATTTTGAGTGAAAAGGCCGCGTATCTTCCCGCAGCTACAAGCAGGATCCCTCTGATCTCTCCCGTCTTATTGGTTCGTATTTTGCCAGCTTCTTTGCTATCAAGACCTTTGTGTTTAAAAGGGAAACATCTAGCACCTTCGTTTTGTCAGAGGTTTTCATCCCTCTTGAGGAGAGCCCAAACATAATGTTGGTTCTCATGCTGGATGACGACCTGTCGTCTAGGACACCAACATTGAGAAAGCAAAATATTTTCAGTTGTACAATGGCTGGGCAATCAACGAATGCATGGCTTGTTTGATTATATAACATTCCGCAGTCCTTACAGGGCCTGTAGAACTTTATGAGTCCTGCCGAAATTTGAAATTGTGCCGTGAACTTTCTTCCATCACAAATGTTTTTGAGTGAGGATAGAATCCTTCTTTTCACATTTGGATGTGGTGAATATTTTTTTGTTAAAAAAAAACAGACATTTCTTCTTTATCATTTTCAAAACCCATTGACATTTTTAAATGCCATGGGCATAGAGTGTTTAATCCTCTTGTCTTTCTTTGGAGAGGAACAAGAACCTTCCATCAACAAAAGAGACCCAGAGCCTATATCATGCAAAGAGAGCAATTTTTCCAGTGCCATTTTTTCCATGGCAACAGGATCTCCAAGGTTTTGAAGAATGCTTTTTTATGGCAATTCCGCAGGATGATATCTACCACTGAGTCGTCAAGGAAATTAGGAGTACGTTTCCATAAGATTCGCTGGGCTGCCCCCCAGAATGGGGATATATTTGACGTTATGTTATTGTTCAGGTCCGATCAAAAATAGTAGTGTGTATACAGAGGACCACTAGAAGCCAGTCTTCTCCATTCCACTGTAGGATGCTTCGTGAGGCTAATGAAGATTTTGATATAAATTTTGGGATTATTTTTCTCAATAGAGAAATCCCTCCACCAAGAGCTGCTCTCGGACATTATAGTTTACAATATTTATTTTTGAATACTTTGATTATGTAGCTTTATCTCTGATATAAACAGGAAAATCATATATCTATCAGAAATCAGAAAAATCTTCTTACAATATCGGTAGTTGATGGAAAGTTGTATCCTATAGATAAGGGAACAGTATTGATAAATTGAAAAAAGCTCTATAAATATTAAACTATTTTTAAAGTTTCTAAGTTATATATCTATTTATATTAACTTACGAGTGAAAGTAAATTATATTTAATATATTTATTGTTCAAATTCCAAAATTACATGATTTTTGAATGTTGCAGCTGCTGGTCCTCTCTTCCAGAGCTTGGGAATACATGTTGGTATCAGGGGCTGGGCTACTCGTCAGGAACCTCTTCATACTAAACTAGACTATTAGCACTAAGGCCAAATTAATCTTTATAAATGGAAGATTATTTGGAGAAATTAATAGAATATATTGGTGGGTGGAATTCACCAACTAAAGCACTGATTGCAGAGGTGGGTCCAAGTCGAGTCTTGACAAGTCCGAGTAAAGGGTACAGTCCAAAATTGTGACTAAGTTGTAACCCCATGCCTCATATTATTATATGTATCAAAAAATTGAACCCTCACTCTTGCAAAGACTCAATTTGAGTCTCAATGAGACTCAATTTGGTTGTATCCCCTCTTTCTATGGGTTCTCTTGATCAAGACAATGTTGTTATATAATCTAGTTCTTTTCACGGCTTTGTTATTATCTCACATTAGACAGAGATTAAACAAGTACAACATAGAAATATGAATTAGAGTCACAGCTTGGAAGAGGAAACAATATATTTTAATAATGTTCAATGCATTTACTCTATAGCAACCCCGAGTGCAGTATCGCTTCCCACCTCACATGATTATTATTAGGGGCTTTAAGCTAAAATGCTAATTTATATAGTTTTACTATGCATTATCATCGATTTTATATAAAACTTATTACCTCCGCCGAAGGAGGTATTGTTTTCACTGGCGTTGGTTGTTGGTTTGTTTGTCAGCAGGATAACTCAAAAGTACGGAACGGATTCGGATGAAACTTTGTGGAGCTGTTGAAAAATGCCAAAAGGAACAAGTGATAAATTTTGGCATCTCTGAGTGCAGAATTAAGATGCAAAATGAGCTAAATACTAATAAATATTCAAGTTAGCCTACTCTGCAATAGATGTCGCTGTGCTGTGAAATCGGATGCCGGGAGCGTCTTCCTCTTGGAATTTCCGTCGAGGGGAATCCTCCAACGGCCCTCTATGCCGCCCCAGTCAGTGGAAAAATCCGCCTCAAAAGGCTCATAAGGACCCCGTGATGGCGGAGCTTGCAACTCTCTGAGTGTATATGCCTTAGTTTATGTATTTTCTGACTGTGAATAAAAATCAAATAAATGATTAGTAATGACTGTGTCAACACTTATTAGAAGTACATAGCCGAAGTCGGTGTTTTTGTAAGGGGAATGAAAGTACTATAAGCAATTATTTTGTAATAAATGAATTATTTTCAAATACTGAAATTACTAATGATAGAATATTCTTCTTTGTTTTTAGATATAACTTTTAGCGACAGAAAAACATCAAACACGCGGTAAGGACCGATCTACATTAATAATTAATTAGCAATCGGTATAGTTCCAGCTATGCGCTGGACTTTGATAAATAAAAAGTAAATACCTATATTTTTCATTATAAGACGCAAAAAGATAATAGATAATTCAAGCTTTTTCTTTCTTCTTATGTATACAGTGAAGACGTGTTTTTCTCTGGCTCCGAAAGAAAGTGTCTATATCTTGAGTTCTAAGTGTAGTTTATCCTTTTTATGTAAATAAAGAGTGATGTAAGTGCATGGAGACTCGATAGTGCGTGCCTATAACGGACTAATTACTCTCAAAGCCCGGGTTTCGGATCTTTTTTCGATCTTCTGGACATCTAAGAACACAAGGTTTTTTTCTTTGACCCTCTTCTTCTTCCCCCTCTCAGCGCTCCCGCGTGAGAGGGAAGGAACACATCTATCGATTCCGCGTACGCTTCTCTGCGAGAGGTAATAAGGTTCTTGATTTTTCTTCTAAGAAAAAGAAGGTGAGTGATGTCCTCTCCCTTTAAAGAACCACCTGACATAGGTGATAATGATAAGCCGGTCGTGGCAAAAAAAGGTGAGGAAAAAAACAACTCGGAAGAGATGAAGAGCGTACCTGTCAAAGGGAATGAAGAAAAAAGAAATGAATCTAGCTCAGCTGGAATGGACGAAAGGATGACAATCAACTACAAAGCCAGCCTTTTAAAGAAGAAAAATACTGGATTAGATAATAGTCCAGTTTGGAACAAAGTGTTTATTGAATGGAAAGAGGAGAGTGGAGTTCCCAAGAGGGGTTTCCTCCCTGATATCTCTCATTATTATAAATTAATAAAATGCTTGTCTATACAAGAAGAGGAAATTCTGCGGATTAATGACTGTAAGAGTGGAGCGGGCTTTATTGTTTTTACATTAAAGGCTCCTATCAATGTTCTCATTCGATTCAAACACTTGAAAGATGTAAACAAAATAGAAGACGATACATATTTTGCAGTGAGGGGCCTAAAGAAGATTAAAACCCTTCAAGACCCAGTGGAGGTGGTAATCAAGAATGGTTCAGAAGTGAACCTAGGAATGCTAAAAGAAGTGATGGAAAAATATGGGACGATATGTGGGAATATTGAAAATATACAACACTCATTCGTACCAAAAGAGGGTATTGACACGTCATTTTTGGAAAAAATGAACAAAATCAATTCAGGACGATTGAAATTTCGTATAAAATTAACAAAGCCGATTCCTTGTATAGTCCCAGTTGCTGGGAAGAAAGTAGAACTCATTTGTAACCTACAAAAAGTTCAATGTTTTAAATGCCTAAAGTTTGGGCACATAAGGAAGAACTGTACTTCTGCGAAAAGAGTTTTTGTTTCCGAATTCGAGGCAGAGTTCAGGAGAGAATTGGGACTTACAACGAGAATCGAAAGTAGCATGACTCTGGACAAAGATGGCATGGATCAAGACGAACCCAATGGATATGCCGATGATACGGGAGGGATCAACAATTCTAACTCAAAGAAATTTAGAAAAGAAAACCAACCAAAAGCAACCCCCCTTGACGGAAGAAAGGCTGTTCAAAACGAAAGAAAGGAAGCTAGTTGTGATAATAGTGATACCCCATTGGCAGCCCAGAAAGAAACCTTTACTAACGCTGAATCGACTACAAGTCCTGAAACCAACAACGGAGAGCCAGAGAACAAGGGAATTTCTTATCTTCAATCAAATAAGACAGCCTGTTCCATGAGGGACGACTGGAAGCTTGTTATGCGAAGAAAGTCGCCAACTCCAGAGCAATCTGCCCCAACTAAAATATCAGCCGACAAAAAAAAGGTCAAAAGGATTTTCAGTAGTCCAGATGATGGCGCTTCAAAGAGAATCAGAGAGGTAGACGGCGCAGAAGTAGAATCTCCACTCTTGCGGAGTGACTCTATGTGATTTTGTGTTCCCTCCATCTAACTCAGTATGAAAATAACAGTCCTTTCCTACAACGTCAACTCTATTGCATCGGATATTGTTTGTTTGGCGGACTCACGATTGAAGGACACCCGGTCGATCTCTTATTTAATCCCCTCGTCGCATGATACCTTTATCTCCCCTGCACAGCAATGCTTGTCCCACCCGTCGAGAGGAGTCGCTCTATTACCCCTGACTTTAACATCGCACCTGTTAGTTTTGTTGAATACTTTTAATAACCCCTACCCTCGCCCCCTTACTCATTGTGATGGGGGGGAAATCAAACGAAGACGAGTGTTTTCCTTTTTTTTTATAACTTAGTAATTGTTTGGTATGGATATTAAAATAATAGCTGCAAATGCAAATTCAATTTTAAATAAAGATAGGAGAAATAATATTTTAAAACATTTAGTATCGTTTTGTCCAGATATTTTGGCCATCTGTGACACTAGAATAAGAAGATTAACGTCAGAGAACTGGCTTCCAGTTGGTTATGAATGCATATTATCACCTGCTGTTAAAAAAAATGCAAATCATCCCTCAAGAGGGATTTTAGTGTTGATTAAAAGCAAATTTAAACCTCAATTAATAGCTAAAGACAAAGAGGGGAACTACGTTGTACTTAAAATTAACTGGAGAGGAAGGAATATTAACATTATATCGATCTATGGACCAAATTCTAATAACCCAGATTTTTTCAATTTTATTGGTTCAAAATTTTTAACCGAGGCCGCTTTTAAAAATCAAGACCTAATTTTAATGGGAGATTTTAATGTATCAATTGACCAGGAGCGAGATACGCTAAATTATAAGAAAATAAATAACAACAAGTCAAAAAATGTGCTGAAAAATATACTATACAAAAATAGATTTACAGATGCAGCAATAAAATTTAATGGTAGTCCTGAACACACATTTTATGTAAAAAATAAAGGTGACATTATTAAAAGCTCTAGGTTGGATTATTTTTTCGTGTCCGAAGAAATTTTTGCGCTCATTTCCGATTATCAGAATATCCATACATCCATGTCAGACCATTGCGCAATAGCTATGACCATAACCTTTCCCAGGGCTCATTCAAAAAAGAAATGGAAACTGAATTCATCTTTATTGGAAGATAAATCAACTGAATCAAATGTGAAAAAAATTATTGGGGAAATTACGTTAAGACTCAGAAACGGAAAAATTAAATCACCATCTCATGCTTTAAAGTTGGTTTTGGATTGTTCGAGAAGGGAGTATATAAAATTGGGGGTCAAATTGAGCGAGGAAAGGAAAGTAAGAATGAGGGAATTGGAGGCAAGAAGGGAAGAAGAAGGAGGAGGAATACTCCAAGATGAGAAGTTACAGGAAATCAATCATAATTTTACGAAAGGCCATTTAATTCGATCTGGTTTCAACTTTGTACCAAAAGAACAAGTATTGTTAGGCAGGCTTAAAAACATAGAACGATGTAGGGCAGAGAAGAAGAAAATAAGAGCAATTTATGATAAAAATGGACACTTAGTGAATGAACCTATAAAGATCAATGAAATGGTTAGGGAATTTTATAATAAGCTTTACGCTTGCGGTGAATGCAATGAAAAATTGGGCTATAGGTGTTTTAAATGTATTTATAACTCAGCAGATTTTGTGAGACACATAAAATGTGAAGCTGTTAAAAAGGGTCCACACTTGGAAGGTAATTGCCAAAAACTTCTTGAGGAAAAAATTAGCAGTACAGAAATTAGAAAATACGTAGAAGGTTATAAAAAAGCAAATAAAAGTCCGGGGCCGGACGGTTTTACTATGGAATTTTATAAAGCTTTTAATGACATTTTGTCCCCATTACTGGAGGAAGTTTTTAAAGAAGCGCATTCGGTTGGATATTTTGAAGACAGTATTTCTTTGGGAAAACTGATATTGATCCCCAAACAAGGAAAAGATTCTAGGTTTGTTGAAAATCTGAGACCTCTAACGATGCTCAACACCTCGTATAAAATACATAGTGGTATTCTTGCGAATAGACTTAGAAAACATTTACCCAATTTAATACATCCTTCTCAAAAAGGATTTGTTCCAACGAGAGTGATGGAAGATGTTGGAAGAAATATAAAAGACACTATTGAGTATGCAAATACGAAAAACGTATTTATGGCAGTAATGGGGGTAGATTTTAAGAAAGCATTTGATAGTATGTCACATCAATTTATTTTAAAGATTTTAAAAAGTAGCGGGATAGGAGAAGGTTTTACAAGAATGGTAGCAGTAAGTCTTTGTAGTACGGCTACCTTCTTCGACAGTGAAGAAAACATTTTCCAAGTGAATAGAGGTTGTCGACAAGGCAACCCTATCTCACCAACATTATTTATAATGTGTCTCAATGCCCTTATAGAGAACATATGCACAAATACCAAAATAAAAGGTATTAAGGTAGGAGAGTTTGAATCTAAAGTAGAAGCCTTTGCTGATGATATGACAATATTCTACTCTGGCAGTCAGGAGGAAATTCAAGATTCTTTTAAAGAGACTTTGGAGTTATTGGAATATTTTAAACACGACTCGGGCCTTGAAATAAATTTTAAAAAGACTCATTTAATGGCAAATTTTAAAGTAAAGTTCAACTTAAATGGAATACAGGAAAAAAATATTTTAAAGATCCTTGGAACATACATAACTTTAGATAACAAAGATATTTTAGAAAATAGTAAATTAATGGAGGAATCTATCCAACAAAACACGGCAAAGTATGCGAAATTTTTAAAAAAGGATATTTTTTCTAGAGTTTTTATATGGAATAGATTAGTTTTACCCAAAATAACGCACGTTTTAAAATTAACCCCATATTCAGAGGATTTATGTAAAAGGATCGAGGAAATTTGCGAGGGTTTTTTATTCCCAAATGGACGCCCCAGAGCGATTTCATGGAAACGGATTCAAACACCAATTTTTTGGGGTGGATTAGGATTGCTGGGTATAAAATGTTTCTGGAGGACAGTAATATACAAATGGTTCAGGAGAATTACAGTACAGGGATCTTTATGGAAAGAAATGCTTCAGAGGAGATTACTTGAAGGTAAAAACCTTACTCTAGACGAAGAAATGGGTAAAGGGCCGTATAAAGTTATAGAGGCATCTCAGGAAATCGGAACTTTTTGGAAATTGAACGGAAGTATATTTAAAGAAATAAGTGAGAACCTTTTAGAGAAAATGGAGTGGCAGGAGCCAATTGAAAACAATACAAGATTGACTTTCCTAAAGAACACTTCTATTAAAAAGAAACTTGTTTGCATGGGGGATATTTATAACGAAGAAAATGTTTTTACCATAAACGAATGTCTGGAGAGGAGGAGTATCCTACGCAAGGTTAGTTTCGGAAGAAGGGAAATTGGGCCAAGGAACAGTTTTTATAATTTTATTTCAATGATGGAAAACAGTAAGATTCGGAACAGCTTACTCGAAAGGGGAGCAAATAAATTCTTTATTGGCCAGATTGAGAGAAGACGTGAGGAATATGGAGTAGAGGCGTCTACGAAACAGATAATAGAAGGTCTTCAATCAAATTTATTAAGCAATGGCCTCTCTTGGTTAAAGTACAGAATAGTGACCAACACTTTGTCTTTGGGTGCTACTCATGGGAGGAACACAGAGGAAAGGTTTTGCTTCTTTTGTGGGCATGCAAGGGAAACATTGAGGCACTTTTTAATGGAATGCGGACAGATGGTCAGAATTCTGGGGCATTTGGTAAATTTGTTTTATGTTAATTTTAATCTGATATTACCTTTTAGAGAATTTGTCTTCTTTTATGTTGGCCCACATCAGGAAAAAATTAATTTTTTAACAACTAAAATGCAGTTTTATGTTTATAAATTCAGATGTAACAGGGTGCCCCTCCCCAGTGATTTTATAAATATTATAAAGACATGGATGTCGAGTGTTTTATAAGTTTGTTATGATTTTTTTTATGTGAATGAATTGTGAATAAAGTTGTACCTGTGTACAAAAAAAAAAAAAAAAAAGTTAGCCTACTCTGCCAATAGATGTCGCTGTGCTGTGAAATCGGATGCCGGGAGCGTCTCCTCTTGGAATTTCCGTCGAGGGGAATCCTCCAACGGCCCTCTATGCCGCCCCGTCATGAAAAATCCGCCTCAGAAGGCTCATAGGGACCCCGTGACGGCGGAGGCTTGCACTCTCTGAGTGTATAATATGCCTCTAGTTTATGTATATTTTCTGAACTGTGAATAAAAATAAAATAAATGATATTAGGGGTGATGTGTCAACACTTATTAGAAGTACATAGCCGAAGTCTGTGTTTTTTGTAATGTGTGACTGAACTTCATATTCAATTATTTTGTTAATAAATATATTATTTTCAATTACTGAAATAATACAATGATAGAGATATTCGGTAGGGTTTTTAGATATAACGTTAGCGACAGAAAAAATCAACAGCCGGTAGTACCGATCTACAGAATAGCAATCGGTAGTTCCAGCCTGCCGCTGACTTGAAAATAAAGTAATACCTATATTTTTTCATATAAGACGCAAAAGATAATAGATAATTCAAGATGCGCAGAACACAATTTTAGATTCCTCTGATTAGAAAAGAAAAACTGAAACGTCACACATGACGTCACATTAGCGATTTGTTATTGAATAAAATCAAGGTACATTTAAAAACATAGTGATTAATTTCAAAAGGAAATAAATATTTTCGAACGTTATAGAGTATGGAGTTCCCAAAAAAAAAGCACCAAGTATGTGTAACTCCCAAGGAATACTAGAAACTAACTGGAAAGGAAAGGGAAAATTGTAGCTTCCAACTTAAGGCTATGATACGAAGATTAAGATAGCAATAAATTAAAGTTTTATACGTATTTTCTTAACTAATTGAGTCATTTTAACTTCAATAATTCATAATTCAACGATCAAACAAGTAGCTATTATATTTAACAAAAATTAATAACGAGTGTGATACATATTTTAATACTTTTTATTTATCAACAATAGTTTCCACAATAGTAAATATAATATTATTTAGATACGATACTTAGTTTAACAGTTACAAACAAGTAATTCAAGATTATAAGTTTACATTGTAAAATAGACTGTAATTAAGAATTATTTCTTTTCAAATTACATTTCATATCTGACGATCTTTGATTCTCTGAAACTACACTGCCTCATTAAACTTATAGTTTTGGAAGTGCCATGAGTTTCAAATCGGAGGATCTTGACGACGTTACAGCGGGGCTGAGGGCGGCTCCGGTTCGGCTTGAGGTTGAGCCAGACTATTTTCATCCACGGAAAGATAAGATTCCGCCACAGCGACCCCGATAGTATTTGCCTCTTCCGCCCCTATTACAATATGAATAATTTATAAGACATATAGGTGATATTAAATTTAACGTCATAGCGTAACTCTATCCTGTTTTATCACTACCTTAACATTATTTAATTAAAAACAGATGATGCAATTTGCATTTCATTACAAAAAAACAAAGTCAAAAACAGAATATAAGCTACGTATAGCTACGATACTATTAAAATTGGACAACAATACACTCAACATATTTAATGTTTAGTTAATACTTATTTACTGTCTTGATATTGTAATAAAGTAAAAATCTATATCATAAAATAAAATAGTTATGATTAATATTATATATATATCTTTTAAATCATTCATATTTTAAATTGCTTTATAATAAAAATGGTACTTTTATTTTAGATGAATAATTAGAAACTCTTATAAAAAATAGTTAGAAACTCTTACTTTGACTTGGACATCCATCCACCAATAGACTCGATGCTCGAGCTAAAATACGGAAAATCCCCAGTCTTCTTCGCTATTTAGAAACGCAGCGTATTCCTTATCCTCCAAATAACTCAACCGTTGGTTCAAAAAACTCTGGTAAATTGGGATAAGTTCTTCCTCGTAGCTCTTGTATCAAAGCTCCTTCATATGAACAATGTCCATTATTTCACCCTTGGAGCAAGGCAGCTTAATAGCCATTTCACGGTAGCAGTCCACGGGAAGGGCAGCATAGCAGTTTTGGATGGGCTTCTCTGGTTGGACCTCATAGGCCAAATTCTGTCTGTTGAAGGAGGAGAGAAACCATTTTAGAGACTTCATTTTTAGATGATGTAGAATGTGCGTTCGGACGCGGGCCGTCGCAGTGGCCGTTAGTGCAATAAAAGGGACTTGGGGGAAATCCCTTTGGAGCTTATCAAGAAACTAGTAGTCCGGGTGAAGGTCGTGTCCCCACTGAGACACATAGTTGGCCCCATCAATAACGAATCGCTTGAGGGGATTCCGCAAATAAAGGCTTCAAAAGACTGTATTGAGCTTCTGAGAGGCAGATACCTTCTCGGGAGTCATGTAGAGAAGTGTGATTTTGGGTGTGAGACAGAACTTTTCGTATGTTTTCCGCTGCCGGCCATAGTCGTCCCGATAAGATGATCTGCAGGGATTCCCAGATCGTCGAGCTTTGTGAATTTATCATATATGAGGGATGCCAGGAGGGATAGGACTACAGTGACTCCGCCTTGGACCGCAGTTGGTAACTGATAGCAGCGACTCTTTCCGCCTCCGTGGGCATAAAAGCAGATGTGGCATTGTTCAAGAGGGCCGCATTAATGGCTGACAGATGATTGGGGCGAAAGCTGTGGATATCAATGACTTTTGAGCTTCACAAAGAGATCGTCCGAGAAAGAGTAGTCCCTCTTTGGCATATTATTATATCCCTGTTTAAAACAGAAGCAGAGCACTTTGAAACACAGAATATAAAGAACTTAAAATAACACTACACAACCACGTTTTTGAAATAAATATTACGACTGATAATGATGGCCTTTAGGTGTGCATTAAGGGCGTGCCCGTTTATGACGTCATCCTTCCAGTTAGCTTCTAGTATTCCTTGGAACTCCCCTCAGGAAAACACATTGTTATTTATTTAGATGGTGTAGGTAGGGCTGTGCCGGTATGGATTTTTTCTTACCGCGGTCGGTAATCAACAATTACCGCGGTTTTGCGATATACCGCTATATTTATACCCCCCCCCCCCCGCCCCGCCAACACAAAAACGGCGCAAGACAAGGGTTAAATAATATGCATTATTTATTTATCTTCAATACAAAACAAGTGCAAATTACTCATGGAACATTTAAGTGAATATTTTTTCCTTCAACATTTCTTAAATTTCAACATTCAACAACTAGAAGAACTTCAACCTCTATTGCACTGAAATGTTAACAAATCACTACTATTATTTTATTTTATGGAAAATTGCGCTCCCAACATCTAAGGTCGGGTTTGCTCCATCTTTTGATCAAAGGTTGTTTGAAGTTTCGTTTTGAAAACGGTGAATAGGCCTACTGATTATGACCGTGCCCCGCCACCAAACAATAAACATCCCACATATACAGGCCAATGTTCAAAAAAAATTTTTTGCCGGTCATGACGGTGACGTGCTCAGACCCGCGGTAGGCGTCACGTACCGCGGTATAGCGGTAATGCGGTTACGTCCCAGCCCTAGGTGTAGGTATTAGATATACAGGCAAATCATCTCAGTGATGACGTCACATTTTTTTTATTGGAATATCCCTCTTTGCTTAGATGAGTTCTGCCCCCCCCCCCCCTGTAAGAAGCCAAAAACGTTTGAGGTTTTGTGACAATAATTTTAATTCTTCCGCGATTACATGTAAAGCATTGCAATGAAAATCCTGAAGATGTAGACTTATGGAATTAGTCAACAAATACAAGCTATTATATACTTAATTATTTTAAACCATAAATACTAAAGTCACATATTAGCTGTACTTTTACTCACTTTCATATGCAATAAATCCTGTAATTTCTTTATAATTCTCTATGTCATGCCACAAGAATGATTTAAAACAAGCATACCCATTATTTGAGTCCAATACAAATTTGATTTGAAAAATAATGCGTAGCAATATTAAGACTATAAACTCTCAAATTCTTATATCTTCAACGCACTGATAAATATTCACTCTAACCGACTAAGTAGACTATTAATTAAGCATGTACATTTTGCCATAAATATTTTATCAACTCATCAATGTAATCCATTTTACCTACAGTTGATATCAATTTCATATAAATATATATAATACATTCTTATAAAAGAAAATATTTATAAAAGGTAGAATAGCTATTTATATTTTTATAAAAATAAGTCGTCAATTAGTTTTTTCCAAAGTGCATAAAAAATACCTATATTAAAATATAAATAAATCAATTAAAGGTATAAATAATGATGTAAATAAGTCAAAAAATACATGATGAAACACTAGTCATAAGCATTGATCTATTAGAATATACAATCAAAAGTAATGTATATAAAAAACAAAATATAATGATTTAAAAATATATTAGGAAGAAGGGAAATTAATTTTGCTTTTAAGAGGTTTTTTGTCATTTTCCCATCTACTTTTTATAATAAAAAGACCAACTAATTAATTTAAAAGGAGGAAGTCATTATTTATTTAGGTGACATTTTTGTAATTTTCCCATCGACTTTTTAGTAATAAAAAAGTAAATGAATTTAAAAGGAGAAGTCTTATTTATATCTGGGTGACATTTTTATGACCTTCAAAATTATTCATATTATTTGAAAAAAAGGAAATAAAGTATTGTCCTATTCATCTTAAAGCGATCTCTATCCGTGATCTATATTTTAAAACATTCTTAACCATATTTATTTGTAGGGAATCTTCTGTCAGAATATATCATTCTTAATCGTATTTATTTACCCTGGAATTAAATCCCTAACCAGATGATACCACTCCACTGATCAGCTGATGATCCTTGGTTTCCTAAGCAACATGACTACCCGTGACAATGTCAGGATACAATCTCAGCTATCCAGGAATTATTCATCAAGGCTTCGTCATGTTTGTCTATGTAAAAGTATGTTCATGGAAGTTATAATCGCTAGCGGATCTTCAAAGGTGAACTCCCTTTGTCAAGTGAGACACTCTTGAGGCTATACAATTGGCGCCCACGAGGGCTATTCATCAAGGTGAGTTTGTGATTTAATGTTTACACCATGGTATGAGGGTATTAATATATAATTGTTGAATCTAATTGAAATGATCAATGACGTCAGTGGTGATCTTGGAAGTAATTTGTCTTCCTTTTTAATCATCCATAATGGAAAATATACCAATACATTTACGTTGAACTATAACAATTAAACACAGCGATATATGAACACTTGGAAGGAAGATAACAACTTGAGAAGCCTTTTAATAAGCCACAATATATTATATAAACATTTAACAAAGAGGAAACTTAGATCCAAATAGTGTCTTCTATCACGTCAAATATGAAGTCGTTTTAAAGGCTTAAATGACGTAAAGTGAGGAGTGTTGTCCTCTAAAAACATATAATGAGGATTTTAGATATAGTACTTTAAATGCCATTAATTTAGAATGATATTTCATCAGTAACTCTCTATTATTTAAATTCTTAGTGATGATAAAATCTTCAACTCTGTAGAAACACTGAGGGCAATGTCCAACTTTGGGTTTAGTATTGAATCACTTAAAGTATCCTTATTGAGCAAAGCACACAATAATTAAGGAGTAAAAAATAGATTGGACTCTAGGATTTTTTTAAACCCCTTGATAAATATTATAAGGCTAGAGTTCCGACTTTGATTTTACATCGAAATGTAGCGATAATGAAAGATAAAAAATTTTATATATAAAATACAAATAATATTATATATAAAAATACATATAAAAAAATATTTATATATAAAAATACAAATAATATTATATATAAAAATACAAATAATATTTATATATAAAAATACATAAAAAAATATTTATATATAAAAATGCAAAGAATATTTGTATGAATAAGATACAACTTAATTAAAACATACAGCAGGCTATTCAATTGGCGGCCCGCGGGCCAGATGCGGCCCGGACCGGCAACATGTTTGGGTCAACATACACTTGCGAATCGAGCTTTTCTCACGTGAATGCAATTAAGAACAGTTATCGGTGTTCCCTAACAGGCAACAAAATTCACCAGTTGCCTAGGATTGCATTGACATCTTATGAGCCAAAACACAGAGATCTTGTGCAAAACAAGAAATGCCATTCTCTCACTAAAGTCACCGTCAGCAGTGGGCTAAAATAGCCGGTCTGTTTAGCAGCCAGCTCATGAACAATGAAAATGTTGAGTTAAATGTTCTATTTTTTTGTTTGTTTTAATAGGAGATGGGAGCATAGAGTTGTTTGTGTGCATTTTATAGGCCTATTCAATTTTGAAAGCTAAAAGGTATATAAAATAGCCTAAAAAAAATAAAAATAATAGGCATAGTAACCACCAGCCTAATAATACTAATAGTAATACACTAATGTTAAATAAAAATAAATAATAGCTTATTTGAAAAAAAAGTGGCCGCAGAAATTTGCGGCCCAGCCAAGTTCTTGGATCCAAATGTGGCCACTTGGAAAACTAATTGAATAGCCCTGCCATCAAGCTATTAAATATCTAACATTTACTGTTGTTGTTTCCCATATTTTTTTAATTATTTTGCTCCACAAAATTAGTTATAACATTCATAATTCACCCAAGGAACTTCAAATCAATATTTGGCATTAAAATGTTAATATTTTTTACTGCTGAAAATTGATTCATTGCAATAAGAAATTGTTCCTTATAGAGGTCTTTTATAATGAGTAATAACTATTGATTTTATGAAATTAAATTTTGTAAAGGTATATACAAATTGGCATCTTAGTTTTTTTTATGAAAAAGCTTAACTAATTAAATAAATGAATACAGAACTATATTATCTATAAATAGGTTTTTTATATCTCAATATATGCCCTTTGAAATACAAAAAGTTAGGACTCCTTTAAAATCTTAAAAATTATAATAAATTTTGATACAATTTTTAAATCAACTTAAGTAATTGTGTATAAAATACATAATTGGCATTGTAGTATAAATTAAAACTCATAAAAGATTAAAACAATTTTACATTTCCAACATCAAATAAAAACAGAATGCACAATAATTAAAACATAATAAGCCAAATAATATGATTTTTTTTGAATGGGCTTCGATTGTGGATTGAAAATTGAATGAATTTGCGCATCGATTTTTCACTTCTAAATTACACTTTTTTGCGGTTAACCTACTCTATATTTAAAACTAGCTTTCACATGTTGTAAAATAATTCATATATTTTAGCATTGTCATATAAGTGACTGTTTTTTTGTCAATCAATCACCTAAAAATGCAGCATTATTATTGACATTCGCATTTATTTTTATATTTCATTAAGTACTTAAAAGTTGCATTAATATAATATTGTATTGCCGCATTGTTCCAAAATTACAACATAATTTAAAGGAAACTCAATTTATGGAGTAAAAGACCTGTTCAGATATAAAACTAGATATAGTTCTGGCAACAACAAAAAATTGAGTAATATTATGTAGTTGACAATACTGATACAACTCAATTATTTATTTTACGAATAACGATATTTTTTAATAAAATATTATATTTAATTTATGTTAGTACATTTTTCGGACTTTTATGAAGTTTAAATATTTAAAAAGTAACACAAAGTTCATTTTATTAGTTATTTGCTTACGGATGTGACAACTATTTGTATAGCTCTGAATAATGAATAATAAAACTTCCACTTCATATGCCATCAAACTATCACATATCAAATATTGTTTTACAATATTTCAAATATCCAAACAATTTATAAAATCAAACAGGACTTAATTGGGGGGTGATATATTTTCGTCCGCAGTGGCAGTTAAAAACATATGTAAACAGCTAATTTTCCTCGGCCATTTCTTCCTAATATTAGTAATGAGAGATATTTATAATAAAAATAAACGCAATCATTAAATACAATCAAGCATAAATAATTAAATTGCTTAGGGATGGCTTGGATTGTCTTCAAAATTATACTTAGCCCTTCAATCAAACGACTTTTTGTGGTCATGATAAATCAATGTTGCTAGTTTTCGGAGATGTCAGCACCTAATCGTAATAAAAAGCTTACAAACATACATAAGGATATTAGTTTGATAGAAATTGTTTCCATTTTATGTATAGATTAGATTAAAAGCATAAGTATGATTAATTATTAATAAGTTGCAACCAAAGAAGTAAATCAGTTGGCTTCTTTCGCATTTTATATATTGATATGAACAAACATCATTTCATGATACTCTCATTCTCACTCTTAATAAATATATATAAGTCTTCCAAAATAGTATAAATTTTTGTACAGATTTATATTAGAACAAAAAACTCGGTCCCTCTCTTGTCAAAAACCTCATTTTATATATCTGGCATGGTTTTCTAGGAATATTTGTATAAAACACTTATGCACAAGGAATTTCTGATAACGCATATTTGTATAGGAAATATTGATATACGAATTTTTTATAAAGACATTTGTTTAAAATGCATTTTAAAAGGAATCTAGGAAGCTGGGCCCAAAGTCATTAGTTTGATTTTAAAATGCATTTTATACAAAAGTGTCTTTGTCAAAAGTTCCTATTATCAATACTTCCTTATACAAAAATGCGTTATCAGAAATTCCTTATGCATAAGTGTTTTATACAAATATTCCTAAAACCATCTGGTATATTCAACATAATTATTATAATTGGAAGAAATCTAAAAAAGTATAATTAAGATGTCACAATTGTTATGCCATGCAAAATAAATTTAGTGAAATATAAAAGTATGAAAATCTATTGAGATTTTTTGACTATTGGGTTAGATAGCATTGCATCAGATATGAATAAGTACTATAGCGTTTAAATTAGTCTGTCGAACCTAGGATCTCATCAATAAGGTTGATCAAAATTGAACTTTCTCTCAAGGGAATCGAACCTGCGCCCTCAAAATTGAGAATGGAGCAATCTTCCACTCAATTTGGATTATAAAGCTTTTAAAAACACATCAACAACTTTTGTTACAATACCATCTGAGTTTTAAATATCATCTGAGGGGAAATTTGCATATATTTCATTTAAAAGTATCATCACCTTTTAATGAATATGCCTTTCAGAACTAACCTGAGATTCCATCACAAACTAGGGGTCCTTGAGAAAAATATTTATAATAATAATCCAAACCCTTAGTTGTTTAGCTCCCAAATGATAAAAAAAACTCGAGGCTGTTATGCTCTCCAAATGTTAAATGTTAAAACTCCTCTTGCAAGCAAAGAAATCAACAAAGAGTTGTTTCAAAGGATAACAAATGAGTGAGTGAAGATTGTTTTTGGTTCAGAGAGCAAACCAAGAACGTGTGTGTATCTCTCTTAAAAAGAAATCTTTGTTGGTATTTGAGAGCAACAAAAAAGTGACGTCATTATCTGTGACACATTATTTGCCGCGTTTATCTGTTAAACTGTTATATTATGTTTTGAAAATAGCATTAATGACACCATGATTGATGGTATTGAGGCCCATAGGCTGTTTTAGATAATGTAGTTCTATCAAACCATTTTTTCCGTTTAGCAGCCATTATTTCCTTCTTTTTATAGTCTTATTTTCAGAGAGAGTAAATCTATTCGTCGTCAATAATGATGGTAAAACAAAAGCAATTATGTATATTTTATTCACTTAAGATTTTACCAATTTCTCTACAATCTCGTGAAAAAAGTGTATAACGGTATTACAATGGACATACACATTAAAAACACGTACAAACGAAAGAAAAATAAGAGTACCATGGGTTATTGCAACAGACAAATGGAGCTTCATTTGGAAGGCGAGGAAGTCAATTCGATCATATATAAATAGTTATTTGTTAAAGTATTATGATTAAGTCATTAATACTGCTGAATTATCTCCAATTTCATTTTTAAACATTTTTCTGTGCTCTATTGCTTTTGATTTCAATTTTGACCATATTTTTCTTATATACTTATATTTAGATTATGCAGTAAAGAATCGTCCTATTATTAGTTGTTACGAATAATAATCAATAAATTCATATTTTGGCATTTTCTGTGTTCCATTGCTTTTAATTTCAATGTTAACCATATGTTTTATTATATAATATATATTATTATAGTTAGTTTATCGAGCTAAGAATCGTCGATATATGCGGTGTTACGAAATATATATCAAGAAATTCGATGACAAAGTCGCTCATTGTTTCGCACCTTCATGTCATGATTGAGATTTAATTTTTAGCACCATTCTCTGACGCGTTAAGATTGACAAGTATGAGTTTAAGACAATGCCCTCATGATTATTATTGATTTTACAAATATAAAAAGCACCTTGAAGTTGCGATAAATGAACGCGCCCGGGCGCGTGCGAGTAATTTGACCGGCCCAAAGGGTGAATGCAAATTAATGACCCATTTCTCACCTTTTCATTTATTGACTTTCTGACCTTCCAAAGGATAGGATCTTATCGACTCATATTTTTGTGGTTATTTTTTATAGGTCCCTCGTAATTCTCACTTGAAAACAAAATGTCTGTGGCCACTGCTGCTAAGGTAGGACGAACCTAATATTTCCATATATCGATTTTGTAAATATTTGTGTCATTTATAGAACTCTTGCCAACCTCAGAAAAGGAAAATCATTGATTCAGATTTTTTGGGTGATGTACTGGTGAGTGGTATTTATTTATTATTTTATAATCAAATTGATTGGACCACAAGATGATTTTTTTTCTTATTTTTCTTATAGAATCAATGCACCTCCAGTAAAAGGACTAGAGTCCTAAAGGGTTCATCAAAGATGCAGGAGTCTCTTCATGACAATGATCCCTCAAGAAAATCCCGTCGTCGCTCTAACTCTCAGCAAATTGAATCTCCGAAGACGAATATTCAAAAGAGAATAAATCAAATACGGAGATTCGCCGAAAGGACTAAATGCTCATCTGAAGACTGACACTTCAAAAATCCTTTTGGGCTCCAAGAGCCACAAAGACATTAGTGATACACGTGATAAACAGGAGCGAAAATCCTCTAAAGACCATTTTGTGAAGGAACACAGTTCTTCTAAGAAAGTGGATTCATCTAGAGACCTTTCCGCGCATCGGAGGGAAAAGTCAAAAAATGCTTCTGTATCTTCACATATTTCTCCTCTAAAAGCATCCAAATTGCCCACTACCGCCACCACCAAGTCAACTAGTCACATTTCTCCAAAGAAAGTGGGCTCCACTAGTCATAAAAACCCTTCAAAGGCCAAGCGCTCCTTCGAATGCACCAAGGACGCCCGACCCTTGTCTTCATTGTCAGAGCTTTTCTCGCCACCGAGAAAGACACTTCGTTCCTCATCTAGAAATTCGCCAAAATGAAAGATTGCAAGGAAATTAGTTCTCATTGAAGTCGCCGTGCAAATCTACCAAGACAGGTGGTGGTATGCCAATTTCTTCGGATACTACTCAAAAAGCACATTGTGGAGGAAAAAGTAGCAAGGACAAACGGCGTTCCATTGATGATAAGAAGTTTCGTTCTCAATTATTTACCTGCGATGAAAATCATGATCCATCATCAAGTATCTTGAGAATAAGTCTCCAAAGAAAGATATTGCGCGTAAGGATAAAACTCGGAGTCCTCAAAAGAAGGCTTCTAAAGCCAATATTCTTTTGCCTAAAGAATCTGAAAGGACAAAGGACATCGTCAACAAGCAGAATGCTTCAAAACTTTATTCTTATGACAAAAATGACCACAAACAAAACGATTCCTCTTATTCAAAACAAGCTTCTCCAAATGAGAGTATCAGTTCTTCACCTAAGAAATCAAAACATTTACGCTCAGAGAAATCACCAAAGGAGTCAACAGCTCAAAATAGCGCTCTTAAAGTAAGCATTCCTCAACGAAGTTCACCAAAGAAATCCCCACAAACTAATGTACCCCGGAGGGAGCATCGTTCTTCTTCAAGAAGCATCAAATCCGATGAAACTTCTGGGGCTGAAGACCTCCAACGAAACTCCAAGAACGTCGAAACGAATACACCCGAAAGTCAACCGTGCAAAACTTCTCCAAAGAAACATAACCGCACCACATCAGAAAAAAATAACGACCCTTCAAAACAACTAAATCCCTCATCCAATTCTAAAATGATTATCCTATTTCAAAAAACAAAACATATTCTTCAAGAAAGTACGATGAACTCTTCGAAGAGCCCCCTCCAAAATCAGATACAGGTACTTTTCGAAGGTATTCGCAAAGCTCCAATAAGGATATAGTAAAGCTAAACCTGTCAGTTCCAAGACCCACAAAACATTTAACGAATCTAGACGCGACACCGGTGAAATTTCCTTAAAGATTAAGAGGAGATCATTGGACTGTGATTTTAAAGCACGCGACTATCCGTCCAGCTGCCCAAAAAAATAAGGCTTACTTCACCTCTCAAAAAAGACAGCCTTGAGACAAGGAGTCTCTCATCTCGTGAGAAAGTTAAGAAAATGGAGCCATCTTTCAACAAGTTTTCCCTCAAAGAAAAATGGGGTGAGCTCTCTCAAAGATATGAGAAACTACAAGTCGAAGATGCCCTTAAGCTCCTCTATAAACCAAAGAAGTCACCATTTTATGCCAGCACGGACTCCGGAAAAGGGTCCACCCGGTCAACGACTCCTAATTATTTTTCTGAAGACTCAGAGTCTAAGACGATGAATATAATTCCCGCCTATTCCAAATCTGTTAGCTTGACAGAACTCAATTTTAAAAGGGATGATGCGCCATTGAAATTAACTTTTGTCAAGGAGAAGCCTCCTCAATCAAACAGCTACACTTCAAGAATAGCCAAGTCGTTTGCATCTGTCATGAGCGTCATGGAGAAAAAAGCAAGGAACTTGACTTCAAAGAATACTTCGATTCCCCCAAAATCCAATCTGACTAGTCAATCAAAGTATTCTCATTCATATGAACTAGAACAAATGATCCATGAGACGCTTCATAAGTCCACTCTCAAGAGATTTCATCACCCCTTCAAATTAACTAAGAAACCCAATGCAGTTCAAGAGGAAAAGGTCTCTCCTGATCGAAAAAAAAACTCAGTTCAGACATCGAAAGAGGTGTTGAAATCTGGTCGACACTCCCAAGAGCATCTCCAACGACCCTCAATACCATCAACAAATACAAAAAAAACAAACCACCACCATCTTTGACTACTCGGGTGCCTTCCGAAAAACTAAGAAGAGGATCGGCTCAAAGCCATATTCTGTACCAAACCCTTATGGTAAGCATACTTTGAATTTAAACTATTTTCAAATGTCAACCACTATTATTTTTTTCATTTTTCTTCTTAGGAAAAGTACCTTTTCACCGTTCAAAATCAACCCAGGAGCTGCAGCGAAGCAGTGAGTCTTCTCAAGGACTCAATTTTGGACCAGAGAATCGATCTGCATCTTCTCTTGATCTTAAAAGCAAGATGGTTTCTAGTCTTGCAACGGGCAAATCAAGAGTTGATGTAAAACAACCACAAGGTCAGCCGCAAACCAATCCCTCAAGACAGAAGAACCGCACATCAACAATGCCAAAACTTCAATTAAAGGACTGGATGAAAAGTTGACTCCTTCCATAAAAATATGATTTCGAGCAAAATTGATCCAAAGGCAGTTTGTCAAAACACTTCAAAACCATCCGTCCTAAAATCCAACCCTCTTCAACTAAGCAAACTCGAGAAACTCCATTGTTGAATCGTGTTCCTTCGTCTTTGGATAATAGATCCCTAAATACCCACGAAAAACAGAAGCCCAAAAACTCTTCACCCTCACTTCTCAAAAGCAGAAGATCCTTATAGACGATCAAAAAAGGGTTGTTGATACGGATAAATCGTCAGATATGAAGAGACCGGCAAATGAATTGTCAAAATGTACAGACAAATTCCAAGACAAGCCATTGGAAGTCCATGTGAAACCTAGTGAAAAGCTCTTAAAGCCTCACCCAAAATCTTCCACTCCTCCCTCAGATAAACCTATGTCTCATAATCTAAAAAACACCGTCACTTATCCAAAAGGTTCAAATTCAAATAGATATCATCGGATATGAAGAAGAAGAAGCCGGTATCAGCAAATGAATTACCAGCTTCTAAATTTACAGAAGCGAAACTTCATCAACAATCTCAAGCGACTGTAGAATCATGTAAAAATCCCCCAAAGCTACCAAACCCTCACAATGACAAACCCATCCCTCATAATCTGAGATACCCCTGTACTCATCCAAAAGGTTCAACTCCTTATAGATTATCATCAGACATGAAGGATAAGATTGCGCCAAGAAGTGAATTGCCAAAATCTACAGAGGCATCTCTTCATCATAAAACCCTTGTAGAATCAAACAAAAAGCCCACAGTACCTTCTTCAAAACCCTACAACCCTTCTTCTTCTAAGCCATTTCTCATAGTCTGAAGCCTCTCTGCACGGATTCAAATAGACCATCGAGTGGGCCGAATGATATATCAACAAATAAATTGCCAGCTTCTTCGTCAGTCCTCCCGTCAAAATCTCAAAGCCTTGACAAATCAAGTAAAAAGCCCCCCCATAAGCCTCCACCAAAACTCGCAGGCTACTCCTCTTCATCCGTCAAGAAGCTAATGGCTTTCATGGACCCCACTCCCACAAAGTTTTCCTTTGCAAAGCGCCCCTCACCCACCTCCTCTTCTCTTCCATCATCCCTCCCCAAAAGACACCCATCATCCCAAGAAGAAAGAAACCCCTGGAAGCACCCAAATATTTCTTCAAAGTCCAGTTGGGTGCTAAGACCACCTCTTCTGGTAGCGTCTCTAGTGTTGAGAGGTTGAGTGATTCCGAAGGAGACGAAAACAATTCCAAAGATATTGAGGAGATCCTTGTTCCTCGATTAGAGCCCTTGCCAGGCCTCTTGCCTCGAATCCCATCAACACCCAATCGCTCAGAGGATAATGGAGACTCATCATCATCTGAATCCTCATCGGATTCCGACTCTGATGACTCTTCATGTAGTTCATCGTGCTCGACTTGTTCATCTTCTTCTTCCTCTGACTCGGATAGCTCCTCCTCCTCCTCTGATTCGGACAGTGACTGACGCAAAAAATAAATATGCCTTGATCATTTGAGCTTTACGTGTGTGTGTGTGTCAAATAATGTGATGTAATTCTGTATATTAGGTTGTTTCTATTAATGTAAAACAAAACAATGTATTATTATACCTTTCTTTCGTTTTTGTTTGTTTAATCATGTATGTCATTGTAAGCCTTCATATATATTTTTACGAATTGTAAACATTTAAATGTTTTATATGCTATCATGTGACCAATGTTGATTGTTATTTTTTAGGCCTACTCACATATCTAAATAAATATCTATACATATTGTATTATATATATATTATCTTCATAGCTTTTTCTTATAAAAATGAAGGATCTATGGGATTTTAGAGGCCACCTATTTGGATAGGTGTTTTTTTTTCAGATTTCAGACTTTTTTGTTATTCTCTCTGGGATAAGACCTCATCCATTCGAGCCTGGCCATGTTTTATTTTTATATTTGGAGGTTCATTTACAAGTAGCAGTGTTGTTCCCTAACGCGCATGTGAGTAATATATTACTTAGTTATATTACTGCGACTAACTAGAGAGAACAAACATATTAGATATTATTTTCAAGTAATAACTAATATATAAGTTATCCTAGTTACATATTATTTTCGTAAAAAAATATTCGACAGGCATTTTTATGAGAATTAATGAACTGTGAATGTATTATGTGACGTCACCCAGTGGACATAAAAATGCAAACTAGGTTTAGTGAGGATTTTTGCAAATCCTGTTTGAATTGCCTTTACTTATTGTTTCGGAATGCTCAAAAAAAGAATATCTAATATAAAGTAGTATATTACTTTTGAGAAGTAATAACTAATATTTTTTTTTAAACAATACTACGCAGTAAAAAGTAGTATATTACATACTACTTACAAAGTAATATTCGACTAACACTGACTAATGGGGTAGGTTAATGAGCAGGTAACTGTATGAATATATATTTTTTGTCCGGCAGAAGCGTACTTTATATCTCAACGTATCATATATGTATTTAATATAAAGTGTTTTTTATTCCTTTTTTTGTAATTTTTCCAAAAAATATTATTATATTTAAATCAAGGATGAACTCTTTATATTGTCCAATCTATCATTTTAGTATAATGATATAATACAATTTAGCATCATTATTAAGTGCAACTTACTCGTTTCCAATTTCACTGATTTCTTTTTTATTTAAGTATTTAAATAAATGAACTCCTGATTCTTAAATAGGCTTGAAAAATCAATGATAAAAAGTATATCTTTGGGCGCCTTTGGAATGCCATAGCTGCATGGGCCATTTTGGGTTGGACCAATGAAATATGAAAACTATTTTTATGATAAAGAATTGTTCAATAAAGTTTAGTTTATGAAACACATACATTTGTTTTTTTAGAATTCGTAGTTTATTAAGTAACTGCATAAATTGGTAATATTGTAGAAAAGGGTGAATAAGTGCCTTTGAGTAGGAGAGTCTGGACTTGTGTTGTGTCGGTCAATATGTAGGATCGAGGACTGCAGTACGGTACGGTCCTTTTTTTAAATAAGTGTTTATTTATGACGTCAAAATCCACGTCATGTTGTCAACCTCTCTTAATACTATGAAAAGGAAAAATCCTTTATTTTAGGAAAGTAAGATTTTCAATGAGCTGATGAAAAATACAACATTTTTAACTTATGTTATTAATAAGTATCAAATATTGATTATTGCTACAACAATAAAGCGTCGATGGTTGATGACAATACCTAAAAATTAGCCTATAGCGTTTTAAACGAAAGGGTTGTGAATGGTTTTTAATGAAACGTGTAATGAGTAATGACAGACTATCGTATACTGAAAAGCCTGTATTATGAGAGAAAAATGTTTCCGTATTGTCTAATATAAATATTGTTAAACCATTTTGTTGTTTTTGAAGTAATGACAAGTTATTACGTTTTATGCAAAAAAGACTGACAAAGACAATCTCAGGACCGGTCCTAAGACTGGACCGAATAAATTTGGACCGAGACAACACTAGTCTGGACACATGACAGCTGATTCATTAATTGGGATTGACGAAAACTCATATCAAACAGATTTTATATCTTAAGCTTATGCTATAAAATCTGTTTGTTATGAGTTTTCGTGAATCCCATGTAATGAACCAGCTGTCCAGTGTCCAGACTTTCCTATTATAAGGCACTGGTGCGAACTGTATGGAAGTACACATCAGTGATAGAGAAACCAAGACCCAGAAACAAATGATTTAATGAGAGTGTATACCTCCGCCGATCCCCACAACATTCCCATTCAAACATTCTCCCTTTCACAATACCTCCTTCGGCGGAGGTAATAACAAAAAGTAGGCACTATTATATTAATTGAGTAAACACGTCATTTTGATATCAACCAATAGAGTGTGAGGAGACATTTGTATGATGGCGATAAGTGCCGCCATTTTTAAAAGTTATGAATCAAAGGAAGAAGCTTCAGCTTCATAAAAAGAATATTACTAACGCGGTTATATTAATAGATATATTTGTATATATATCTCTATGGTTTTATATTTCAACTCGTACTAAAATATATATATTTTGCCACGACAAATAGGTTGTCAATAGGGATACGTATATACACCTTATAAAATATATTTCAGCATTGTAAATAAGTATGGTTTTTAGAAAGCAAAGTGATTTTTCAGTAAAATAATCTTGATGTATAGGTTTTATAGGTAATATTTTAATAAAAAATTAATTTGAATTGTTATTTCATGATGATAAAAAATCTGAGTTTATCTTATATTTGAAATGAAGATAACTCCCTTCAAAGATTGAATTTGTTATAATTTTGTATTCTTAACATCAAAATACTAATTCACAGAATTTGCTGTGATACAACAATTCAAAAATTAAATTTGCACACTTAGGCATCAAAATAGCGCCATAAGGAGCGCTTTAGCCGCATATTTTATTTCGCCGAATTTTGTTTGGGAATAGTCCAAAATGTATTATTTCGAGTGGAATTTCAATGAGGACATCGCAAAGCAGGAGTCTAATCAGAGGAACGTTTTACATTTAAATACTATTTACTTGTTTTTATACATTGGGGTGAATAGTGTTTAATCTTTTTTTTCGGATTTCTGACATTTTTCATCTAGGGGGATGCTATTTTAGGCAAAACATGAAGAAAAACAATTACTTACAGTTCCACGAAGGCTTTCGCAGAACCCCATGAATGACTAGACATTTTTACAATTTTTTTTAGCTTGTTATGGATTACTGATAAAATTTAGATAAAAATTAAATACCGATAACATGAACGATACGGGGAAACCAGTAATAACAAATAGTTTCGCAACCCATGTTTTTTTTGCGGAAGGTGGTATGAGAAATAAAATTTGAAAGCTTGATGTTTTTATTGTATTTAATTATATTTAAAAAATATTAAGTTACAAATTACTTATTAACAGTTAAGGAGGATGCCGTTTAATTTGTAAATATAAATTTCATTGAAATTATAATGGGTAGTTTTTATATATTTCCGTTCATATTTTTTCAGTATCCGGATCATAGAATATTTCCCCTCTTTGGAACTCCATTGCTGAACATAGTGTTCAGTTCACAAGCCTGACTACCGACCATTACACCTGCAACAAAATTAATATTTACCTCCCGCATGAGCAAAAATTGTAGGACAATAAAAGATAGATTTGTGCTGTAAAACTAAACTTTGACAACTTTATTTACATATTCATAGTGCAACAACAAAGTTACGTATAAATGAATAGCGTTCATAAATCACGAAAAATACTAAAATGTTTTAAATCATTTCTTTTAATTATAATTCTACTGAGCTTCAAAACTCATTTATACTGCATTTAAGACCATCAAAATAGTCTATGAATGGTATTGACCAAGATGGATCTTGCACTGAGGACATTTATGCTTGACGACCCTCCAACTGCATAGCGGGATACAGGAGCACGGGATGCACCTAAAAAGAATTATTCATTAGTATAACAAGTTATAGTGCTTTAATTTTTAATATTAGAGTACAAACGGTACTCCCAGGGCAGTCTTGTAAGCAGAGGTTGGATGAACGCAACAATGGGAGTCAATGAAGTCACATAACTCATGACTACTTAAAATAATATCCAACACGAAGCAATATGGACGTTGTAAAAATAAAGTGCACCCAACCTCTGCGTACAAGACTGCCCTGGGAGTACCGTACAAACAATAAATATTAAAATGAGAATACAACAAAAAAAAAATTGTCAATACTAAAGTTTGAGGATCCCATTTTTGTTGTGACAAGTTACGTTGTGGATGTAACAACCAACGTTACCCAATAGAAAAAGCAGGACCTATTTTTTGTAAATAAACAACGTAGAAATTCCATAGAGATAAAAAGATATAAAGAGCTGATTCCCTTCAATAGCAGAGAAACATCGTTCAGCTGTATTCAGTGTGTTCAAAATAAACAAAGTAATTTGATCTACGTCATGGTAAGCTGATCATAGAGATAGATTCTACATCTATGATCAGCTTACGATGACGTAGTACAAATTACTTTGTTTATATTGGACACAAAAATACAGATGAAGGGAATAAGCTCTCTATATCTTTTTATTTCTATGAGAAATTCCCTTTTAATAATTTGTGGCAACATGACGAATATAAACAACATAACCTTTCAAAACATGAATGGGACCCTTTTCCTTAAGGATTATCTTTCAATTATTTTTTAATATAATAAGTGAAATATTGTTACGCGGGAAGTGACATAATTGAACTAAAACGTGGTTACAAAAAAAAGAAATCGGTAATAAAGTTATCAATAATTCACGGAACCTTGTTACTCATTTAGGTCGTAATTTTGAATGTAATGTACTTGATATTAGGTAATGTCGGAGCTGAATATATATAACGTTGCCCTGCTAAAGCTGCGTAATGAGAAAAGAATGGATAGTATAAATTGAACATAAAGTGGATACCCCATTTAGCAGCCAGGTTTGGTTATGATGAGAAATTCGGAAAAAGATTGGATAATTATATAATAAAATAGATTCAAAATCCTCGTGATATTTGTTACTTTTTATTTGTAATTTAATTTTTTTTGAATTAGTTAATTGTTTTATCTTTTTTTAAGTATTTTACTTGATTCTTTGGACGATAAAAACGGAAATTCAGCTCACAGTGATAGCAAACAAAAATATTGAGTTTTTGAAAAGGTACCATCATTCCCAGCATTAAATTTATTAGCATTTAAGATGATCTAACTTATGTTTAAAAAAATCCTTAACCCTAACCAGGCCGGGGGGGGGGCGGAATCCACCCCCCCTCCGGTTTTTCTGGGATATTTTCGTGAAAAAAAATAGTTACCGCTAAAATTTTATGACTTTTAAGATTGAAGTATTGCGCATCTTTTGATACCATTTTCGAAAAATCGGACCTACCCCTACGGCGCGGCAGGTCATTTTGCGAACGTCCGCATTGCAAAAACGTGAACTTCCCATAGCATACAATATGCATAAATACCGACTAATTTGCATTATTAATTACTGTATGCAAATTAATTTTACCTTTTCTGTGACATGTATGATATATCAGTGATACTATGATGTAATAATGCTAAAGATTGATGTTAGTGGCATTAATTCTGTTATGTGTATGAAAGATCACATTTTGATGCAATATTTGCATATTTGAATATGAACATGCATAATTAAAAAACCCTTTGTTCTATGGTGATGAAATTTCGTGTGGTTGTACATTAGTGGAAGACCTAGTTGTGTGCCAAATTTCACAAATTTTCGTCGCTCCGTTGCCGAGATCTGAGGGGGGGGTGGAATCCACCCCCCCCCCCCCGGCTATAGAGGAGCCAAAATAACCCGGCCTGGTTAGGGTTAAGAGTTTATAAACAAAAAGTTTCGATAACTCCTAGTGAGGGAGAACTACTCCCTACGAAATCCTTTTTTATGACCATTTCCGTTCCCAGACGCAACTTTGGTAAAGCCTTAATATGATTCAGATATCTTAACGTAGTCTTAGACAATAAGTATTAATATGCATATATAGCAGAATCATTATGTTGTTCAAGGGTTAAGGCAGAGAATAAATAAGCTGGAAAGGAGGCAGTTTAACTACTTTCGTAAAAAAGAAAAGGAAAAAGGAGGGAGTTCCCATTTCCCGGCTATAGTATTCCCTGGTTAAGAATATCAAAATATGACTAATCCACATAAAACGTGATTGTTTCAACAAAAGTATCGTGATGCAAAAAACATAATTTAATTCGTTGTTGTTGAGTTGAGAGCAACAAATTGGAGCTAATATTAAAGAAACCTGATGCTTTTTTTCTCGTGGCTCCTATTTCATTTGGAAAGCATTTGAATATTTTCTTCCAAATACTATTATCATTTATTAAATATAATAACTCCACGCTGTACGGGATATAATGAAGTAATCTTTTTGGTTATCGACCAGTAACATGTCCTACATTTGACGATAAGACGTGCACAAGGAAGGAATAATAACTGAAAAAATTATGTGGCAAGTTTACAAGAACTACGACAAAAAACATACCTATTATTACTGCAATGTTCTTTGAAGGGGACCAGACGATATCATCTATTGACTTGCTCACAGAACATATTGGGCACAGAGGCCGAAATTGGGCAATTCTTCAAGGCTCTCTTGCGTCTTGTTATCAGAATGGGGATCTATTTTCGATCAGAATGATAAAACAAAATTTGCTTTCAATCTTTCTCCGATCCAGAGGAATGGCTTTATTATGATGATGATATAAGTGGGTAAAAATAGGAATCAAAAAATGCGAATATATATGTATAGAGGCCCAATAGATTACACTGAGCATACAAACTGTTTTTAATTATTCACTCTTTTTCACCAATCACGTTCGAGAAAAGACTATATTATCTTTAATTATATCATTAAATAGTAAGAATAAACATAATGTGTTATACAAAACCAAGAAGTAGTATATTTGCTTTAATTATGGCCTTGGATAAATAAATGGGATCTCAAGACAAAACACCGATCACGCAACCTTTCATTTATGGAGGGTAACATTTCATTAACACTAGAGCTACCAGACAGTCGACACCCCCCTTGAACAATCATTAGGGGCCATTGATGACCCATATAATAAATTTAATAGTTTTAATTCATAAGTTTGTAAAATATTAAGAACATTTAATTCACCTATATACTATTTTTCTTCTAAACAACTATGACATTTGTATTTGGTAATTTTTCAGTAATTTTACTATATTTTCCAGGGCATACACATACAGTACACTTATCAAAAGTTTTATTATTATAATTGACAATTTGACAATGCCTGTGTTTCTTGGAATCTGCATTTATTGGTTACCAATTGAGCTACAAATGCAAAATTTTAGTATGCCAAACGTAACATAAAATTAAACAGCTACACTAAAAATCATGGGTCGGCCATATTTGTGAGCCCATAAATCCCAAAAATGGCCCCTTGGTAGTTCTAGTGTTAAAATAATAGTTGTCCATATGTGTTTTTACTTTGTGTTCGATTACAATATAAAATGACAAACAATAACACAAAAGGAAGTATATCGTCTGAAGAAATATATTCTTATTAGAGATATGTTATAATATTTGTTGTTTTGTAAACCTTATAATAAAGAAAAAGGGAGACTATTTTTTATTGAAAATCCCCATCAATAATTGAAAAGCTTTGCTGATCACCGATTCTGTCATATTCCTCTTTATGTACTTATCCTAAGTAAATTAACTTACCCAAAGAAACACAACAAACAGCAATAGAGATATGCTTTCCCATGGCACTCGAGTTAGTGACAGACTTGACGTTCCTCTGGCAGGCATTGCAGAAAACCATCATGGGGTCACTCCCTAAGGTAGGAGGAGGTTTGAAAGATAGAGGCACATCCGTCATTTTCTGAGAACAAAGCGAATGATGAGAAGTAATAAGGATCATAAAATATACAAGATAAGGAATCAAGTTGGAGGGAACAAATGATATATGTATTTAATAATAATTTAACGAGTTACAAAATTATAAACGATGGAGTGGCATCACAAAAGACAATATAACAAGACATTTGCGATCGGCGCGGGAATATCTAGGGAGTCCGTGGAATCAACTTGATTTCCAAGTCCATGTGAAGAGCCGATTCATTCACCATGGAACTTTATCGACGATGTTGGTTCCTCGACTATCTTGATCCTGATGCTGTCCAGGAGATAATCGAATTATTTTATCATGATCCCCCTTGGAGGCTCCCTGATCAGCACTGACGCATTTCCTTAAGTACGGACGGATTATCACAGGGCAGCCGCCTTGTCAGGGGTGACTCCGGATCGAATCAAAGCTACTGACTCCTGCTTCGACGTCTAAGATCTATCTGAAAACTGTTCTTAAAATGCTTGTTTTTGTTGATCTAAGCTACCAACACCTGAAACCGGTAAGGATCAAGGTGAATATTCTCCTTGGGTAAAAACAGACGCGTAATGAATTAAACGTATCTGGTATTCGAATTAATTACCTTTTGAAAAACATTGATCATACATTAAGATGAAACCGAAGATTGATGGTCATTGTTTAATAGCATTTTAGGGGATACAGTCATATACATTAAATATCATATAATGATTACAGATAAAAAAATATTATGTGTTAGGATTTCTTGGATAGAAAAATTATAATCTAACTCATATTTCATAACATTTAAGCGCGATCTAATATGTATATATCTATGATTAAAAGCGACACAGTCTAAATGTTAAGTTTAATCGAAATACCTCACTCGTTATTATATAAAAATATGCCTCAATACTCACGTTTTCCATTGTGGTAGTTCTTCCAAATAGTTTTTTAATCCACGAAGAACTAATGAATTGGCCCCTCAAACTTCAACTTTGTAATGAAATAGGGATTGAGATAAGCAATGTTATGCTCTCACATTGCACGTTACTCAACTACAGATCCTTGACGCTCATTTACAGGGTGAAACGAAAAAAAAACCATGCACACATAACGTTTTTCAATGCAATGGTCCATGTGCTTTTGTTTCAGAAGGAACAAACAGTCTAGGAAGAAATGACCCACAAGAATAAAGGTGACACACATAAAATGGTCCCAATACATGAGTAATCGAGTTTTTAAGTTTAATACACCTAAGTTTTCTAGAAATGCTATTTCTCAACCAATTTTATTAAGTAATGTCAACAAAAAAATATTTTTTGCAATTAAAGATTAGGATTTGTACAATACTCAGAAACTTGCCTACCATTTTATTTGGACCATTTTTCCGTACGTCATCATTTTCCTTTTCTATTTTGGGTATTTCATTCCTGGGTAATTCTTCTGGACGCCGTTTCAGTAATTATGAACGGAATTTATATATCATTTTCTACTTTTTATTAATTTAATTATTAAGGATGTTAGCCAAAACTATAATTGTGTTTCAGTATAAGGGGAAACCTGAACTACTTCCGCAGCAATACGTGATCGTTTAAATGAACATGACACCCCATTGTAGACTCATAATAGACTTGAAGATGCCCAAATTCGAACGACAAACTCTTATAGTTAAATACGCACTCAGAAAATAGCCTCTAAAGGGTTTTTATCATGACAGTCATATTATCTTCGTCAAGAATGGAATGTTATTCTTGAACCACTCTTGAGTAATTAAAATGGGCGAAACGCGACATAATTGAGTGTATAATTGGTCTTGGCCCATGGAACAACTTTTCCTATGGCCCCTTGATGTAGTCGCCCTAATTCAGTTGCACACGATCCTGGAAAGTCAAAGATTCACTTTGTAAATTATATGGACTTCAATGGGTAGGATTGAGTACGTTAAAATAAAACTATAAAGCTAAATTTTGCTTGCAACCCCTCTTTTACCTTTGGGGATCACTTTAATGACGTGGATTATGTTCAGGCAGGCTCTGAACTCATTTATAGTATTGGTCAATGTCGTCATACAAGCAGGCTTGTGAGCGTCAGGAAAAAAATAGCGATCCGATCAAAAATAGCGATCATAAATTCTTTGCGATATAGCGATATAACGATCAGGGATTTTTCCGATCAGCGATCCGATCAATTTAATTGCGATCAAACAAAAAATTACCTATGTATTACTAATTGTAAGTAAAAATTTAAATGTATATAAATTCAAACCTTTATAAGTATTCATCTTTATATGGCAATGGGATGATTGTTTCCCATAGCCTATGAGCTCCAAAATAACGACTTCTCCATAGGCTCTTCTGTCTGTATATTTTAGGACAAAAATATAAGTATGATTGTTTCTCATAGCCTATGAGCTCCAACACTCTGGCGCCACAATTGACATATGTCTGCCTATTTTAAGACCGGAGATGCCAGAATAAATGTTTCCCATGGCCTATGAGCTCCAAAACAATGACTTCTACAAAGTCGCCTGTATGTATATTTTAGGACAAAAATATATCAGGATAGCAACAAACTGGCTTTTTCCATTAGTATTAGTCTGTATTTTGTGTTTTCTAAACAAATATTAGTTGTTGGAATGGATTTTGGTCAATGTGACAGCTAGTCAAGTTTAAGCAATGTAGGGGTTGTCTCAAAAATCCTTATTACAAACATTTTGTCTTTTTTAGTTATTTTATAAATTGATCGGATCGCTATTTTTAGTGATTTTCTTACGATCAAAAGATATAAAGATCAGGACCTTTTGCGATACTCCGATCAGCGATCAAATATCGCTATATCGCTATTGATCGCCGATCAGAAAAAACTCCGATCAACAAGCCTGCATACAAGCAACCATAAGTGATGGGATAGAAACTCAAGCAGTTATTTATAATTCATTTTATCAAGAGCTATTATGAATAAAAATGATTATAGGTTTTAATTTGAATATTTTATCATGTATTTTTAAAATATGTTAATTCATTCTTCACATCCATTTATCATAAAAAAGTGTATGTATTTTTTGCGAAACCCGGCATGAAGAGTACTTTGAGTACTCATAGTGGGCGCCATTGTAGTAGTTATTGTAGTATCATCATTATTCATTATTGTGGAAAAGCTTGTGAGGCGTACTCGACGGGCAAGCCTTTCCATTTTGCATTCTCGAAGTGTGCGCTCCTGCATTGACTCTTTGCCTTAGGGTATTCATGTCGGTGGCGTTTTTTTTCGCTGGGGATTGTACCGAAGAAGATTTTCTACCATGGAAGGTTAATTTTTATTTACTCTATCTTAGCCGTAAAAGTTCGATCGGGTTAACTCAAGGAGAATATAAATAAGGTGAGCAATGGGGATCGACCATAGAGATATAAAAGAACTAGAAGCGCAATGCAGGCTCGAAAGGAGTATTGGCTGTGTTGCCTTTAATAGAGTTACACCAAAGAGCATATAGAAAGAGGTCTAGCTTCAGGCAAGCGCTATTGGTTAATTATGTTAAACAACGACCACTTGAGGGCGCTCCTATTTACAGAAAGATAAATAAATAAAAACAACTAAGAATTAGTTCATTATCCCTGGAGGTTGGGAGATGTAAATGCCTAATTTTATTCCGTATTAAATAAAATACATCTTATAAAAAAATTGTGATTAAAAATAAAAAAAAATCCTTGAATAAATTGGATATCAGTAATACTAAGCGTGGAATGAATCTTTTTGTTTAATATATATATATATATATATATGATGAAATGATAATAATAAGTATCAAGAATAAACAAAGGCTCTATTGTAATAGTAATCCTCGACCGCATGACGGCGCCACCATCACCATTCGCCACAAAATCTCGTAGCTGGGTTTCTAGCAAGGAATACTAGAAACTAACTGGAAAGGAAAGGGAAAATTGTAGCTATATGTATATGTATATGATATACGTTGATTAACATAGCAATAAATTAAAAGTTTTATATGTATTTTTTAGCTAAATGAGTCATTTTCACTTCAATTATTCATAATTCAACGATCAAACAAGTAGCTATTATATTTCAAAAAAATGAATAACGAGTGTGATATATATTTTAATGTTTTTTATTTATCAACAATAGTTTCCACAATAGTAAGTATAATATTATTTACAAACGATACATAGTTTAACAGTTACAAACAAGTAATTCAATATTATATGTTTTCATTGTGAAATAGACTGTAATTAAGAAATTTTTCTTTTCAAATTAAATTTGATATCTGACGATCTTTGTTTCTCTGAAACGACACAGCCTCATTAAACTTCTAGTTTTGGAGGAGCCATGAGTTTCAATCGGAGGATCTTGAGGAGGTTACAGCGGGGCTGGCGTTGCGTTTGAGGGCGGCCCGGTTCGGCTTGAGGTCGAGGCAGACTTTTTTCATCCACGGAAAGATAACATTCTGCCACAGCGACCCCGATAGTATTTGCCTCTTCCGCCCCTATTACAATATGATGAATTAATTATAAACATATAGGTGATATTAAATTTGACGTCATAGCGTAACTCTATCTTGTTTTGTCACTACCTTAACATAATTTAATTAAAAGCAGATGATGCAATATGCATTTCATTACAAAAACAAAGTCAATAACAGAATAAAAGCTACGTATAGCTACGATACTATTAAAATTGGAAAACAATACACTCAATAATTAATGTTTAGTTAATAGTTATTTACTTATTTATTGGCTTGATATTGTGATAAAGTAAAAATCTATATCATAAAATGAAATAGTTATGATTAATATTATATATATATATATCTTTAAATCATTCATATTTTAAATTGCTTTAAGATAAAAATTTTTGATGAATAGTTAGAAACTCTTACTTTGACTTGGACATCCATCCACCAATAGCTCGATGCTAGAGCTAAAATACGGAAATCTCCAGAGTCTTCTTCGCTATTTAGAAATGCAACGTATTCCTTATCCTCCAAATAACTCAACCGTTGGTCCAAAAAGCTCTGGCAAATTGGGATAAGTTCCTCCTCGTAGCTCTTGTATCAAAGCTCCTTCATATGAACAATGTCTATTATTTCACCCTTGGAGCAAGGCAGCTTAATAGCCAATTCACGGTAGCAGTCCACGGGAAGGGCCAGCATAGCAGTTTTGGATGATTCTCTGGTTGGACCTCATAGGCCAAATTCTGTCTGTTGAAGGATGAGATAAATCCAGGCTTGTGAGCGTTCAGCTTTTTTTGCGTTCAGCGTTCAAAATAAATTAGCGTTCCGTTCAGCGTTCCGTTCAATGTTTTTGCGTTCAGCGTTTAAATATTGAAAAAAAGTGACGACGTTTTTTTTAGAAAATAATTACCAAAAAAAAAAAAGTGATGACGTTTTTTTTAGAAAATAATTTCCAATGACGTTTTTTCCGAAAAAAAGTCCAAGAAATGTTTGAAAAAATTGAACGCTGAACGCAAAAACTCTTTTTTTTGCGTTCAACGTTCAGCGTTCAAAAAAAAGTTGCGTTCCGTTCAGCGTTCCGTTCATTGAACGTGCGTTCAGCTGAACGCCGTTCAATTTTGCGTTCCGTTCACAAGCCTGGATAAATCATTTGGAGACTTCATTTTTAGATGATGTATAATGTGCGTTCGGATGCATGGCGTCACGGTGGCCGTTAGTGCAATAAAAGGGACTTGGGGGAAATCCTTTGGAGCTTATGGAGAAGCTAATAGTCCGGGTAAAAGTCGTGTCCCCACTGAGACACACAGTTGGCCTCATCAAAAACCAGGCTTGTTGATCGGAGTTTTTTCTGATCGGCGATCAATAGCGATATAGCGATGTTTGATCGCTGATCGGAGTATCGCAAAAGGTATATCTTTATCTTTATATCTTTTGATCGTAAGAAAATCACTAAAAAATAGCGATCCGATCAATTTGTATAAATAACTAAAAAAGTAAAAAATGTTTGTAATAAGGATTTTTGAGACAAACCCTACATTTCTTAAAACTTAACTAGCTGTCACATTGACCAAAATCCATTCCAACAACTAATATTTGTTTAGAAAACACAAAATACAGACTAATATTAATGGAAAAAGCCAGTGTGTGCTATCCTGATATATTTTTGTCCTAAAATATACAGACAGGCGACTATTTAGAAGTTATTGTTTTGAGCTCATAGGCTATGGGAAACATTTATTCTGGCATCTCCTGTCTTAAAATATGCAGACATATGCCAATTGTGGATCCAAAGTGTTGGAGCTCATAGGCTATGAGAAACAATCATTCTGATATTTTTGTCCTAAAATATACAGACAGGCAGCTATGGAAAAGTCGTTATTTGGAGCTCATAGGCTATGGGAAACAATCATTCCATTGCCATATATAGATGATACTTATAAAGGGTTCTAGGCGTAATCAACGGGCACGCCTTTGCATTTTCCGTATTTGCAGTTAGCGCCCCTGCATTGAGCTCTTTTGCATCAGGGTGTTCTTGTCTGCGGCGGTTTCGCCTGGGATTTTACCTAAGAAGGATTTTCTACCAAGGAAGGTTAATTATCATTTACTTCATTGTTTAATGATACAGTTCGAGTCAGTTCTAATAAATCAAAAAGGTTGAGTGATTGATCAATTATGTTTCGATAATTAAAGAGTTTCAAAAACAATTATATTATGATTACTTTTGCTAATGTGAAGATAAAGTTTATAATTACTCCTTTTGATTGTGTATCTGAGCAATTTAATGATACCAAGTAGGTTTTGGTAACTGAGAAATTAAATAAAACAACTGACATTTGACCTTTGAAATGAGAGATTGAAAAACAATTGATTAAAAAACAAACAAAATAAGAATATTCTTCACACCTACATAGGAGGTCATACCTTTTTCAATATTTGATCACTTCAATTTACTAATTCATTCATATATTGTAAAAACTCCCGACCCCTTCTCGATTAGTGACAGGATACCCACGGTCTTTGTGTTAGTCATAGTGGTTATGGGACTGTGATATCAATGGAACACTAGTCCTGTTTTGAGTTAAAATTTAAGACATTGAAGACTTACACTTGAGATGAAATAATTTGTTATCGTATTGAATAGAAATACTCTCTTACCAACAAAAGATGACGTAAATATTTCATTTGACCTAATATTTTTAAATTTAAAGTCAACAAATTCGTTCAAGTAACGGATATAAATACTATGAAATGAGGCAATTTTAAGAAAAAAATATCGTAAAGTCAAATTAACCCGACTCGAACTTTTATGGCTAAGATAGAATAAATAAAAATTAACCTACCATGGTAGAAAATCCTTCCTAAGTACAATCCCAGGCGAAAACGCCGCCCTACAAGAATACCCTCATGCAAAAGAGTTCAATGCAGGAACGCTAGCTGCAAATGCGGAAAATGCAAAGGCGTGCCCGTCGAGTACGCCTGACACGCTTATAAAGGTTTGACTGTATATACATTTAAATTTTTACTTAGAATTAGTATTACTTAGGTAATTTTTTTGCTGATCGCAATTAAATTGATCAGATCGCTGATCGGAAAAATCCCTGATCGTTATATCGCTATATCGCAAAGAATTTCTGATCGCTATTTTTGACCGGATCGCTATTTTTTCCTGATCGCTCACAAGCCTGATATAGTGCTCTCGATCAGTATGATCAGTAATTATAATTACATAGAATGAATGTATGATTATATTCTTTCTTTCTGAGCTTAGGTCTAATGAATGGGCAAATAAAATGAAAAAAACGGAAAAGGGAAAGGCATATGAACCGAAAGAGGAGTGAAGAAGAAATGCAAATCCTTCGACAAAATATTAGTCTCGATCATTGTTACTCTGTTGCTGATGAAAGTACTTGCAAAAGGAAATCCATCGAGAATGCAAAAACGATTGAGTACATGGCTAATAAGCTTCGAATCGTTCAAACTCAAAATTCTCTATATAAAAAGGAGATCAGGTCTTTGAAGGTACAAATCATCATATCAGACAAACTATAGAAACTTTTTGTTCATCAGGAAGTAAAGGTGGATATGGAAATTGTTTGACTGTTGATGATGTGGTAATACTTTCTCCAGGAGATCACAGGGTTGTTGACTCTGAGGCCATATCTAGCAAAAAGCAATTGGATTGCTCTTCAATTTTGGAGGACCACGACTACTGCAAGATACCACCTCCTCTACCTCCTACCCTATTGAAAAAGGGTGCAATTGGCAATTGCACCCTTCAGACATTCTCCCTTTCACACGCCCAAAATATCCCTCAACTTTACATCTCTACCTATTGTCTTTTAGGAAGCTGTTATTAGTTACATTGTTGGATTTGTAATTCGCAAATTGCAGCAGACCATATCTTGTGTTCCTTGTAAAACAGTTTTAACCCATCCATTTAAGCAAAATCATTTCAATTTGGCTTTAATTAAAAAGAAAGATGTGGGTGGCCTAATTTATCAATCACAAGATGCAATAACTGTGTGTCAAGAAGCAGAAACAGTCTTTTGTCACTTTTTAATCATTGACAAAGCTGCTTTATTAAAGAAAGATAAAATTCACTTGCATATTGCAACCCAAGTTTTGCAAAACAGTTTTTGAAAAACAACGGTAGGTTTTTAATGATCTTAATGAACATATGCTAGATGTTATCCCAACAAACAATCACATTTATAAATTAATTAAAGATTTGGCAGCAACTTATTCCCGAATAAGACTTTATCATCAAGGAATAGTGACGAATATAAAATTACCCTCGAACTACATAAGAAAAGGTCATGATAAAACAGTATTATTCAAAGGACAGTAAAAGTATTCATTAATATTATTAAAAACCTATCACATTGTTATTCTCATGTTTATTTATGTTATGCAAATATATGTATACAATAATTATATATCCTTATAATTGTACCATGATTTCACTAAATATATAAATAATATTTTCTATTTTACAAAAATTATTATAGGACTAATAGTTTAAAAAATATAGCGAATCTTTTAAAATCGTACTACATAAAATATCAGTTTTCATTCTTCATTATGGTTACTAAGTTTTTTTCTCTTCTGTTGTTCATGTTTTCCTTCGGCAGACACGTTGCGCTTCTAGTTCCTTTATATTTTCTTTGGGATCGACGTAGGCAATTGCAGGGCGACAGTTGACTATTTTGTTGTGATGTCACAGATGCTACACTTGATTTCTAATTCAGTTAGTATTGTAAAGCGAAAATGCCATATTCTCGAGGAAATTATCGTGTTTGTGCCATCCTCTCTTGCTCTAATTCTCGAGATGTACAATATTTTGCACTTTTGACGAAACCCCAGTTCGGCAGACCTTTCTCCACTAATGGAGCTCTTCATCTCGCTCGTTAGGGCTCTCGCCATCTCCGCTAGCTCTCTCTCCCCCATATTCATGATCCCGGAGTTGATTTCATCCTCACGCCTACCTCTCGAGGAAGACCCGAGACGAATGAAAGGAGCACTAGCTTAGGGCAATCCTTCACCCCCATCAGGGAAATTAATTTTTTCGTTCGGCAAGAAATACCTCTATGGACTCTCCCGGATTCCATTTTTTCCTTGTCAGCTCCTTGAACGCAGCAAACGGGCCTAGAGAGAACGCGTTCCTTAGGGAGTCAAATATGCGATGATGATCCCTCTTCTCTTCCTCTCCCAGCTGGTCATAAACAAAGAACGCTTTCTCGTCCATAAACATGAGGATTACAACGGAGAGATCCTCGATCCCGAGCAGAGTTCCCGCCAACTCCGCTTGCTTGATCCAGACCTCTACCTCCCCCTCCCCGTCGAATCTCGGGAGCACATCCACAATTTTTAACGTTGACATGGCCGTGATAACTTGTAGTTTCACTCTTTCCCTTTTCCGGCATTAAGACACGTCCTTCAATATAAGCTCTTTATTCACACTGACACAATAATAAGCTCACACAACAACATCAAATCAACTAACACAGCAACACAATCTTGATATCCAACGTCTGTGGATTGCACGATGCAGAAGATCTTACAGGATTGGCCTAAAGAATGCGAAGATCTGCGATCGTCATTTTACTCCAGATGGCTTCCACAGGAATATTCAAGCTGAGCTTCTTGGCATCTTTGCTAGGCAGAAGCTTAAATTTCAAGCTGTTCCTTCACTCTTCATCCCCCTCAACTGTGTCTTTCAAACAGGTCCATCAAGAAGCCCGTGAACGAAAAAAAAATGTGAATTGACTAGTGAGGAGGAATGAGGAACTCTCACTCACGAAAATGAAGCTGTCCTGCTACAAAGCTAAGTGCCTCAATTTAGCTCATAAAACTTTAAGGAAACTTTGATTAGAACCTCATTGGAAAAGACTTCCACAGCGATTCAAACAAGAAAGCTCATGAATCCTTCGACAAAGTTCAATTGTGGCCACTCAAAAGAAGATATAACTACCGCCCTCATCCTACGGAGTATATGTACCCGGGCCTTTGAGTACGTGCGCTCACGGAAACTCCTTCACTGCCTAGTCGGCAACAACAGGAAAAATTCCAATGACTGTTCCAACGAGAGTCTCTCCTATATCGCTGGATACTTAGACAGGAATTTGAAAGACCTCCACCTAAATTTGGGGAAACAAACGAGTAACATTGAAGGATTTGAAGAAACTCGTCCTTGGATTGAATTATTACCGCCCCTTCACCCGATTTTTGAAAATAATTTCCAATTTTTTCATAATAGCCATCAAGACGCAATCGATAAAGACCCCATGTTTTTCAAAGACTTTTTTAAGCCACTTATCAATTTATATCCAAATTGGTCAAAAGAAATTATTATTGCTTTTGTAAATAAACAAAAATAACACGGATTCGAGTCAATTTTTTTAATAAGCTACTTCAACTGAAAAATGCTAGTGAAAACTTAAACGGTTTACTGTAATTTCATTGCGAGTAAATTTGTCGCGGAGCTTTTATAGCCGTTTTTTGTCGCGGGTAAATACATTGCTTGCTCTTTTATAGTCATTCAATTTGTAGTTCTTCTTTTTGTCGCGGGTAAATTTGTCGCCAAGCTTTTTGTAGTGAAGTATTTTTGTCGTTCTTTTTTTTCGTAGGTAATTTTGTCGCCAAGCTTTTTGTAGTGAAGCATTTTCCGCACTGTTTATTTTTACTTTGTGGACCTATTCATGGGGACTCTGTCTGGGGTCCCATGGGGTTTGAATCTACCGCTGACATTTTTAGGGAGAAAAGACACGCGGCTTAAGGGTTGTGCAAACCTTAGCCTCGGGTGTTCCGCCGCAAGTTGAAATCTACGCAGGGTTAACGGTGGATTTCAGCGTTATAGAACCCCTGGCTGAGACTAACGTATATTTTCTCAAATCACCTATGTTTACAAATTTAGGTTGTTGTGATGACGTCTCACACAGGCTGCCAACTGCATTCTGGAAGAGTATTAATATAGCCAACCTATTAAAGAAAAGGAAAGAGAGAAAGAAGAGGAAAGAGTGATTGACGTCACAAATCAACTATCGAACGTTATCCCTATTGTTGTTCATTTCTCCGAGCCCCTTTTAACTTTGAGACGTACTCTTTCCTCTTCTTTCTCTCTTTCTTTTCCTTTACTTTAATAGTTGGCTAATTAATACTCTTCCAGGAATGCAGTTGGCAGCCTGTGTGAGACATCATCACAACAACCTAAATTTGTAAGCATAGGTGATTTGAGAAAATATCCCCAAGGGAATAAGCTCTCTATATCTTTATATCTCTATGATTACAACACAGAGTTCGAATATGTACGACTTGTGATGACAACATTCGCTTTGCGCATCTACTTAATAATACTGAAATATGAGGTTTTCCTTAAATTGATAAAACAACAAATTTTCTTTTATGTGCTACCTAATATAGCGAAAATAGCAATCAAATCATTTTTTAATCTAGGGTTATTCTATTTTTTTTAAATATTACGTACTTGTTTCAATCATAGAGATATAAAGATATAGAGAGCTGATTCCCTTCAATAGCAGAGAAACAGCGTTCTATTGTTTCTGTGTATCCACTATAAACAAAGTAATTTATACTACGTCATCGTAAGCTCATCATAGAGATATAAACATAACACAATGACGTATTTCTCTTCCCTCCAATAGCAGAGAAACATCGTTCAGCTATATTCTTGACACAATGACGTATCACTTTGACGAGTCCAATAAGCTCTCTATATCTTTATATCTCTATGGTTTAAATTGGTCTAGTACTGCCTCGCCTGACTGCACGTCACTGGTTGTACATACAACATAAGTAAGAAACATAGATGGAGGAAGGAATTGATGACAGAAACACATAATAATAATAATAATTACCTATTGCAACTTAGCACCTGGCTCTCTCGTCTGAAGAGTTTTTACTGTTATTTTTGTCTTCCTCTCTGATCTTATTTCACGCCCTTTAAGGGATGCAATGTGTCAAATCTGATCAATCCTCTGAGCTAAAAATAATCTGATTAATTATCCTCATCATCATTATTCGAATATTTGGGTTTATAAAGGAGAATTAAAGACGATGATCGTAGTTTTGACTAAGATAATGATACAAATTATTTGGTATAATTTTGAGTAGTTGATTAATTATATGGATATCTTTAATAATGAAATAAGAATTCCATTTTTTCGTCCGCTCATTCGTTACCCTCAGACTTGTTGACGTTCGCTAAAAGTTATTGTTCGTCGTTCATCGTTAATTTTAAATTGAATCGTTCGTCGTTCATCGTTCGATTGTCGTTCGCCATTCTGAAAAAAAATTGACGACATTTTTGTCCCATGAAAATGAAAATCTTTTTTTGGCGCCAAAAACGAACGACGAACGATAAGGAATTTTCCTTATCGTTCGTCAAAAAACTTTGTTCATCGTTCGCGAACGACAACAAATGAACAATAAATCAACAAGTCTGGTTACCCTGACTCCTCCAAGGATTCATTTAACCTTGACGATACTTTGGGTGAATAATTAGGGTGGTGGAATCACCCTGAAAATTCATTTTTGCCATATTTATTTGCTAAGTTTGCGATTTGCCAAGTCAGATGAAAAAAAATCCTTTGAATGACTTCGAGTTATTAAGATTTGTTTTAGACCCTTTGGTTATTCCGGAAAATTAGTTTTCTATATATTTACCTCCGCCGAAGGAGGTATTGTTTTCACTGGCGGTGTTTGTTTGTTGGTTGGTTTGTTTGTCAGCAGGATAACTCAAAAAGTACAAAACGGATTCGTATGAAACTTGGTGGAGTTGTTGGAAATGTCAAAGAAACAAGTGATTAACTTTTAGCATCTCGGAGTGCTTCTTTAAGATGCAAAATGAGCTAATACTAATAAATATTTCAAGTTAGCCTACTCTGCCAATAGATGTCGCTGTGCTATGAAATTGGGTGCCGGGAGCGTCTTCCTCTCGGAATTTCCGTCGAGGGGAACCCTCCCCGTCCCTCCACGCCGCCCCAGTTGTGAAAAATCTTTAGACTGATAAGAAATATTTTTGTTCCTGAAAAAAAAATATATGATAATAAAAAATGGATCTGTTTATATATAGTTCGATCTTCCATCTCTCCTTTACACTTAGCAATATATAGATAAACTTTTCTATGTAGAAGTTTGAGGTGCCAAGGAAATATTTGTTGAAATTGAGGATTTCTGAAAAATCCCAAGCAATGCCGGGTAGCATCCATTAGTTAATAAATGCTGGAATTGTCTATTCAAAGGAATCGTAAATTATATTCATCGAGGTCCATGAGAAAATTTTACATGCTATTTTAAGACAGGGGTCCCTAGCTGGCGGACCAGAGTCCGAATCCGGACCCACATGCCCTCTATTACAAACCCAGACCTATAACTATTAAATGATTAAGTGATTTAACATTTTGATTAGATACTTTTATTTGAACCAGAGCATATTTTCTAGTCGTTGTGAACGGGCTTGGATGACCAATTCAATTCCGGCATCATGGGGGACAACTGGGAACAAATGCACCAAAATTACTAAATTTATTTATATGTTCTTTTAGACACATGAAATTAAAGCCTTTCATAAACAAAAGTATAATATGGGGAAACCAACGACCACTATAATAACTGGATGGTTAATGGACTGAAAAAGAAAAGGAAAGATCTATTATTTTTCCTTGTACAGCCTTAAAAGTATATAGGGCTCTGGTACAGCTCAAATACCAATCCCTATGGATGAAATAAAACGAAAAAATGAAGAAAAAAAAATCCAGTGACGCAACGGTTATAGAATAAACCGAGGACAACTAGAAACACCATTGATGGGTGATTCATTACCTAAGTAGGTAAAGGTAAGTTTCAGTAGTTATTTATTCTTTAGTGAAGCGAAGTGTATTTCAACATCAATTATATTTTTCTCGAAATAGATCTCAATTAAGAGTAAATTAGATTAGATGAAGTTTTATATTGAATATTTTAATTTGGCAAGAGATTACTTTATACCATAGAGATATAAAGATATAGAGAGCTCCCTTCAATAGCAGAGAAACATCGTCGTTCAGCTGTATTCTGTGTGTCCAATATAAACAAAGTAATTTGATCTACGTCATCGTAAGTTTATCATAGAGATAGAAAGATTTGTTTATATTGGACACAATGACGTATTTCTTTGAAGAATCCGATAAGCTATCTATGTCTTTATATCTCTATGCTTTATACCCGACAAGACATAGAAAGAGAAAAAATGCTCTCGATTAGAAAACATAGAGACATCCTTCTTGCATCTCTTTGATCATAGTATCAAATTAATCACAAACTCCTCTTTTTCTATTATTAATAAGCTGTTAGTGTTATTGCCTCCGCCGAAGGAGGTATTGTTTTCACTGGTGTTGGTTTGTTGGTTTGTCAGCAGGATAACTCAAAAAGTACTGAACGGATTCGGATGAAATTTTGTGGAGTTGTTGAAAATGCCAAAAGAAACAAGTGATTAAATTTTGGCATCTCTGAGTGCAGAATTAAGATGCAAAATGAGCTAAATACTAATAAATATTTCAAGTTAGCCTACTCTGCCAATAGATGTCGCTGTGCTGTGAAATCGGGTGCCGGGAGCGTCTTTCTCTCGGAATTTCCGTCGAGGGGAACCGTCCCTCTACGCCTCCCAGTCGTGAAAAATTCGCCTCGGAAGGCTCATAAGGACCCCGTGACGGCGGAGGTTTGCACTCTCTGAGTGTATATATGCCTCTAGTTATTATTGCATTATATTACAAAGCTTAAGTTCTTCTATTCTGAAGGTAACAGTTTGAGATATCGGCGATTTCTTTATTTGTCTTAAATTACATTCAAATTAATTTATTAATGATATTCGATATCGTTTGAATGTCTATCACATGCAAGTTGACCGACTTCCAATCGTTGAACCCAATTTTCAACTACTTTTCCGCATAAAGTAGCTGAAACTGTAGCAATTTCACGATGAATATTTGTTCTGAGTTCTATTAACATCATCGGATTATTTGAGTAAACCAGGGATTTTACGTGACCCCAAGAAAAATAGTTTAGAGGCATTAAATTGCACCAGCGAGGCTGTCAGTTGACTAGTTCATTTGTGGAGATAAAATACTCACCAAACTTACCCTTCAATAAATCGATTGTAATATTTGATGTGAGTTAAGTCTTGCTGAAAACACATAATTTAAGACCACATTTTCAGGGTTGTGGATTGAACGGAAAAACGAACACCGTTCGCGAACGCACGTTCAAAATCGAACGCCTGAACGGAATATAAATGAACGAACGAACGGATTTTTTTGTTGGCGTTCGTCCGTTCAGTTATATTGTTTTCAAAAGTGTGGACGTTTTTATAAAAAAAGTTCAATCACTGTTTATTGTGTCAATTCAGCAAAAGTGAAGGTTTTATAACACAAGGAAGTGCAATTGAAATTACTGCGAGTGATTCTGGGATAAAAGTGAGGATGTTTTTTTAAGAATGGATTTTTTTCAAATTTAAAAAAGGAAATAATTGATATTTTTTCAAAGAACGGACGAACGTCAATACGAACGGACAAATCCTAAAAAATTGAATGGGCGAACGCCTGGACGGCATTTTGTTCAAATCGAACGAACAAAGGCTAAGATTGTGAACGCTCACAAGCCTGAATAATTTCCATTCAGGTAACGATTTATATTCACGGTAACGTGACCATTGTCATCATCGACGAAAAAGTACGGCTCAATGTCACCGCCAGCATGCAATCCCACCAAACAGTTTTTCCCGGGAGGTAATGGCGCCTTTATAAATCAGGTGTGGGAGTTTGCTGGCCCATTAACGCATATTTTCCTTACTAACAATGTCATTGAACCAAAAAAACGTGCCTCATGGGTGAAGATGATTTCACGATGAAAATCAGGATCCTTTTCAATTTTCCTTCAGTCCAGTTCTTGTGTTCACATGATCTTATACGAGTGTATATCAAGATCTTTTGGAAAATTTGAGCTTCCTTATTGAAAACCCCTTTATAAAATAAAGGTATTTATTTTGAGTTATCTCACTTTTTCTTCCATTTTTCCCTTTAGAAAATGTAAGAATAGTTTTACTTCAAAGCAAAACCTTCGTAAATCCATTTTTATACGATCTCATCGACGCAACTTTTTCTAAGCTTCATCCTTTGGTATATTTAATCTCGTCTCCAAAAGTACCTGCATATACATATATTTTTGAATATTGAAACCCAAATTTTACTGCACCATAAAATGTAACAAAAGTTACATTATATATTTTTAGTAAGACTTTAAATGCATATGATGGGATCGCAAGTTTTCAATGGTTTTTGACGATATAACGATCAGTACCTTTCGGGATATTGGTATACGTCATATAATATCGCATATCGCAATAACTAATAATAATAATAATGTAATTTTTTTTTACACATGTGTGCAAAAATGCTTATTACCTCCGCCGAAGGAGGTATTGTTTTCACTGGCGTTTGTTGGTTGTGGGTTTGTTGGTTTGTTTGTCAGCAGGATAACTCAAAAAGTACTGAACGGATTCAAATGAAACTTTGTGGAGTGTTGGAAATGCCAAAAGGAACAAGTGATAAATTTTGGCATCTCTAAGTGCTTTTTTAATATGCAAAATGAGCAAAATACTACTAATAATAATAATGAAATGGGGTCTCTATTCAGGGAGTAGGAAAGAACAAACGCTAAAAAAATATTCATTGACGTATTATTGTTCATATATCAGCTCAGGACTATGTTAACCCAGTGACGTAGCTTAAACTTCTCCCTCTTCCCGTCTCTGAGTGCTTTTTTAATATGCAAAATGAGCTAACAGAGAGGAAACAATGATTAGAGATAGAAATCGGGCGTGTGAAAGGGAGAATGTTTGAATGGGAATGTTGTGGGGATCGGCGGAGGTACACACTCTCTGAGTGTATATATGCCTCTAGTTTATATTTAGTTTTACTATGCATATCATCGATTTTTAATCTTATGAAATAATCTTATTTATGTGTATTTTTTGAACTGTGAAAAAACAAAACAAAAAAAACAGGGGAAATGAATTGTGATTCTAGGAATGTGAGCCCATAGAGATATAAAGATATAGAGAACTGATTCCCTTAATAGCAGAGAAACATCGTTCAGCTGTATTCTGTGTGTCCAATAAAAACAAAGTAATTTGTACTACGCCATCGTAAGCTGATCATAGAGATAGATTCTATCTCTATGACCAGCTTACGATGACGTAGATCAAATATTTTGTTTATATTGGACACAAAAATACAGATGAAGGGAATAAGCTCTCTATATCTTTTTATCTCTATGTGTTAGCCTCTGGAAAAGTGACTACAGGTATTTGTATTTGTTGTCGGATTGCTCGCAGCTTGGATAAGAGTGAGAATAATTGACATCGGGAATTTTGGTCGTCGTTATGATATTAAAAGTACTAAGTCCGAACATTTTCATCGTCTACTGATGGATTGGACAAATATTCCAACGTCAACCAATGTAGCAGCAAACAAACTAGTCGTATCTTATGATATTGATTATTCATTATTAATTTTTAAATATCAAACTAAATACATTTATTGCCAACTGTTAGAGCAGTAGGGTTGTTCTTATTTTTCAAATGTTTGAAATGTTAGCCATTGAGTGGATTTTCTGTTTCTTGGTGATAAAAGAAGACGACATACAAAGTTTGAACAAAATCGGTCAACATTACGAGGTCGCGCAAAGAGGTCAAAGTTTTAAAAATTTAGTAAAAATATAGTTTTCCGCAAATTTCTTCAAAATGGTGGACGTTACAGACTTCAATAATAATTATTAATTTAAAGGAAATCTAATTTACTACCAGACGTATGTTTGATGTTTTTTAATAAAACAAAGTTTTCAGTAAAAACAAAGCAAGAAAGGGAGTGAGTATTGTTAGCTTATTTCATAGCTTTTTTGTATCAATTAACTTCACTCGCCTGTAGAAGATGACTTGTTCGCTTCAGAGTAAAATAGTACTTTTAAGTTTAGTAAAACTTTAGATGATAAATCCAAAAATGACCTTGGTTGCATTCTATCAGTTCAGAATTCAGTACAATCTGAGTTTACATCATATGATTCAGAGCCTGTATTGACCTATAAGAAATCGATTATGAAAAAAATAAATAATAATTTGTTTCTTAGATTTGCGTCAAGGTATCCTCTCAAAATTTTACTTTGTCTCTGACGCATACATAATCCATTATATGCGTCATTTTGTACGCAAAATAGGCTTTTTTAATGTACATATAACTCTCTACTTATTAAACTCACATGATTTAGTATACCAAAATATTAAAGCTGGTTAACCAAGCTTTCATTTGATATGTTTGGTGTTCTAAAAATCGCTATACTTTAAGAGATATAAGCAAATACGTACTGTCCCCCAAAAATTGATCTTTTGATATGAGAATATACGATTACCATTTGGTAACGCCAGTTAGTGTTGCCTGGATAGCAAGAAAAAAGAAGGGAGAGAAGGGAGGAAAAATACCCCCTCCCTTCTCTTTCTCTTTCTATCCAGGTAACACTAACACTATTACCAGATGGTAATCGTATATTCTCATATCAAAAGATCAATTTTTGGGGGACAGTACGTATTTGCTTATATCTCTTAAAGTATAGCGATTTTTAGAACACCAAACATATCAAATGAAAGCTTGGTTAACCAGCTTTAATATTTTGGTATACTAAATCATGTGAGTTTAATAAGTAGAGAGTTATATGTACATTAAAAAAAGCCTATTTTGCGTACAAAATGACGCATATAATGGATTATGTATGCGTCAGAGACAAAGTAAAATTTTGAGAGGATACCTTGACGCAAATCTAAGAAACAAATTATTATTTATTTTTTCATAATCGATTTCTTATAGGTCAATACAGGCTCTGAATCATATGATGTAAACTCAGATTGTACTGAATTCTGAACTGATAGAATGCAACCAAGGTCATTTTTGGATTTATCATCTAAAGTTTTACTAAACTTAAAAGTACTATTTTACTCTGAAGCGAACAAGTCATCTTCTACAGGCGAGTGAAGTTAATTGATACAAAAAAGCTATGAAATAAGCTAACAATACTCACTCCTTTCTTGCTTTGTTTTTACTGAAAACTTTGTTTTATTAAAAAACATCAAACATACGTCTGGTAGTAAATTAGATTTCCTTTAAATTAATAATTATTATTGAAGTCTGTAACGTCCACCATTTTGAAGAAATTGGCGGAAAACTATATTTTTACTAAATTTTTAAAACTTTGACCTCTTTGCGCGACCTCGTAATGTTGACCGATTTTGTTCAAACTTTGTATGTCGTCTTCTTTTATCACCAAGAAACAGAAAATCCACTCAATGGCTAACATTTCAAACATTTGAAAAATAAGAACAACCCTATTAGAGCATGGTATCATGGTGACGACCCGCAGGCTGGAACCGGCCCGAATGGACATCACATTTGGCCTGTTACTCAGTGGTTGAGAAGTGTTTTTTTATAAATAAAAAATACCATGATACAACATCAACAAATTTAAATCTAAAAATGTACCGATAAATGTACGACTCCCCGAGGTCCCACTACTTGAAAACAATCTGGCCCCCTGACGATTTCCCTTGGCATTCCTGCGTTAGAGTCATCATTATTTGAACGTATAACCAGTGATGATATAACAGTTTAATTAAATAACCATTAAATATCCTATCAAAAGGATTTGTCGTTAAAAAATATAGGATAGGAAATATTCATTATAAAGAGACAATAGATTATCTATGCTTCTCTTATCAAAGGGCTTGAAAATTGAGTAATAAGAATGTTTTCAAATTTTGAAAGCGCAGGATCCACAAAGTGACTTATAGATATGAATAAATCAGCCACTTATTTCACGACATACAGAAAGTTATTTTATTGAAAAAGATTGGTTTTTAACAGAGCTGGGATCGTAGAAAGTCTACCACTGGTCGATATTCGATATACTTCTACCGATCGATATCGGTATTCGGTAGATTTTCTTATATATCCACAGTATCGATCGATATTCGGTACGGTAGATAAGAAAAAGAGAGATTATTTATGGATCTGCTCTGTGACTTCTTCATATGCATTTTAATATCGGAAAATTTATAAGAAAGGACAATTAAGTACATTAATTTGGTATAATTTAATAGAGATTAGTTGAAATTCAATACATACTAAGCTTATATAAATATATATGCATTTGTATTTTGTAGGAAAGGGAAAGGCTATAGATTTTATTTTCATTTACTGTCTCTTATTTCCGTTATTAAATGCACTTTCAGGTACTCTAGTATTCAATGTATAGCATAAGCTAAATGAATGTATATTTATGTTTCTGCTCTATAATTACTATGGGTTTGTAGTTGTTTATTTATTTGCGAAGGTCAAGTTCTCACCAAGGGAGGCGCTTGGGCAAAGCGACAGTTGAACGATGTTTCTACTCTATTGAAGGGAATAAGATCTCTATATCTTTATGTCTCTATGTATATGTCACAAAAGCCATACTTTCAAATAATACGTAACGATGTCAAAACGGTACGGTATTTGGTAGTATATCGGTTCGGTATTTGAAATCTACCGTCGGTAGTATCGATATCAATTTACATTCGGGTAGTCGCAGCTTGATTTTTAAATATACTTCAAATGTAATAGTGGAATATTGACATCATAAAATCAAACGACGGATATGAAACGACTATGACAAGATATATAATTAAACTTGAAACAATTTTGATAGAACCAAAACATATATAATTCCTAATTTCTTATATCATGTATAGGGAGTAAATAAATTGCCCAAAGAAAATATAAAAATAAATATTTTTAGTTGGCTTTATATTTACTTATGACGATTACATCACTGAATATTATTATATAATATATAATATATATTTAAGAAAAATAAATATATAAGAAAATATATTTTCACTACACAAAAAAACTACTTATAGTATAAATACTCTTAGACTTGAAATTACCAAAATAGGCAAAAAAAAAAAAAAAAAAAACTTCAAAGGGCGGCAGAAGAGCACATGGTCACCGTTCCGTGGCATCTAAGAATGTGTTTCTCTCCAGATACGAAAGCGGAGGCGGAAAGAATTGTCGACAAATACTTAAAAGAATTGGATTGAAGATATCGTGGAGGAGTAGAATTCTGAGTTCGATTTCCAAATTTAGCCATGGAAAACGCTTCTCTGCCAGTTACAAATATCCACGGGTTGTATTACTTCAACGCTCCATGTAAAGACTGTGGCAAAATTTTTAACTCAATATTCATGCCTTTTCGCAATGTCCTGTTCTTAAAATCGTGAGGGACTTTATCAGCCTCAACATTCATCGAATCGACGACAAAAATATTCCCCATTCTTCTTTTCGGTCTCACATCTAACCTGCGATCTGCGTCGGAGAAAACAAGAGCAATAGAGTTTGCTCTATCAAGCTTCAGAAGTTATGTAGCGGGGCACCTTGCGTCGGGGAAAACTATCGAAACGGAGGAATTAAGATCCATTCAAAATTTCCGCTGCTGCTCGTACTCTGCGCTGGAGATCAAGATTCCAGGACGTGTTGATTCCCAGTGGAGGGTCGCGGGAGACTTGGTTCGCTTCTTTCCCTCATTCTCGGACAAAACAGTGAATGATCTTAAAAAACTCTTACGAACTTATAGAGTTTTATCAGAAGACATTTTTGTAATTAATTTACCATTTTTATTTTTATTGTCACTGTGATTTTTTTACCGTTCTTACCGCATGTTTTTTTTTACAAAAATCCTTTTTAACGACTAGAATGTTTGTCTATTGAAATTGACTTTTATATTTTGCGATTAATTTTAAACTAGAATGTTTATTTATATATATATTATATGTAACTTCGCTAAATAAAATAAGGTCGAAAAAAAAAAAATTACCAGAGTTAAGTAGATCTCCCGATTGGTTTTAAAAGAAAAACCAAGCAATGCAATCATGATAAAATTTCATAAACTCATCTCCAGGGGACCCCAAATTTATTTATTATTGATTCTTTACTATAAACCATTATGTATATATATTCTTTACTATATACCCTATATGCTATATAGATTATTTAGTATATACTTTTAACTTACTTGCTATAAACAAAAAAATAATGTGCTATAAAAATATTGATGACGTCAAAGCTTATCTCTTTAACCCTTTAAACGCGGCTCTGTGAATTGTCATCCGATTTTCTTCAAATTTGAAATATAATCATCTTTTACCTCATTGAAGGTAACTCAAACGAAATTTAGCTGACTAATTCTAAGTCATTGTTTTTGGTATGTTCCCATTTTGGGAACGTTGGCGCTTCTAGTACTACAATTTTGTAAATTTATTATTGTTCTTTATTCCTTTATATTATCCTTTTCGACCTTTTCATCGACAATGGAACTTTTAATTGTTGTAATAAATAGGACTACATGCCTGTACCATCTTCTAATACACTTTTTTCATTTGAATTATAGTATTATTTGATATAAGACACACCTTTCTTGAGTACATGATTACAAAAAATTTATTCTGTCAAGTCTTATAACTCTGGCGGACTTAGAAGTACGTCCTCCAAGAGGCACTCGATCACTTTGACGCTGTATCAGAGTCAATATCCCTCCTAAATGTCGATGGTCATTTTATCGTTTTGGTTGGCCAACGAATAACACTCAAATACTCCCACAATCGACAAATTGAGTGGAAGAATAAAAAGATTCCACCACCGTTTTTGAGGATGTATATGATTATAATAGATAGTCGCAAGTATTTATCCCACCCATTTCAGAAATATTACACTTAATTGTCTTATGGTTTCGTGTTCCCGGATTATATCGAAATGTTATGGATATCCATTAGAGCTACACATCATCCAAATCTTATAGCCGAATCTTACTGACTGTTCCTCATATAAGACTTTGCACCTAATAATCCACGATATGGGATATGTATTATCCATGCTAAGTCTTTCGTAAAACCCACCCATGGAAACATTTATCTTTAAATATGTTATAAGGGTAAGATTTCAAAACTTATATTTGTCTAATTGGGAGTTGCCATACAATTGTAATTGTCTTCAATTACTTCAACAAGAGTGGAATCTTGATGCTAATATTCGTCGTCATTTTCTTCGTCAATAGGTATATCCCACCCTATTCGTTGGAAATATCTAAAACCACAATCTCAATTTCCTACTGTTGATGTTTCGATCTGAGGAAGTCATGGGGGATATTTTAATAGCGTCTCTAAATCATTTAAATCATAAAATAATGAAATAAATTATAAATATTAATAAACTTACTATTCACCACTGGCATCCTTAATAAAAATAATTATCACACACATTTGTATTATTGTTATATGTACTAACGTACGTAAACCGAAATGAAATGAAACAAGAATGATACGCAAAAAACGTAGAACATGAAAATTAGTACCAATAGGCGCCAACGTTCCCCTTTTGGGAACATCATTTTAAAAGTCGATTTTAGTCTATTAGAATATTAATCTTATTAAAAAAAATTGTTCAATGTAAATTATAAGTATATTTGCTTATCAAAATAGTTATGAAATAGTAATAATACCAGTTTTACCTTATTTTCTTATTATCTAAAGATAAGTCAAAAATTTGATAAACTTGGTTTTTTCAAAGCCCTCAAACTAGTATTTAAATCAGTTTTTCGTTTATTTACAATAATAATATTTTGTTTTCTAAGCTTTAATCTATAATATAAACTCATTCAATTTTGTTTTATTGAATACAAGCGGATGTACCGGCGCTGCCCGGGATTTCCAACTTGACAATAGTCTGGAATGAAAAAAAAATACCACAAATAATTCTAGTGATGTCATCGCATGTGATTTTCATATTAAAATAAGTTCCTTAAAAAGTTGTCATTGAGTCTTCATTGCCATTTTTTCCGTTTTGTATTCCTTAAGGCTGGGTGTTTTAAACATCGTAAAAAGAAAATCACACGAATAATTTCAGTGATGTCATCGCATGTGACTTTTCATATTAAAATCAGTTCCTTAAAAGTTGACAAAGATCTTCATTGCATTTTTTCCGTTTTGTATCCTTACGGCTGAGTATTTAAACATCGTAAAAAGAAGAAATTAAACGAGTATTTAAGTGATGTCATCGCATGTGACTTTTCATATTAAATCAGTTCCTTAAAAAGTTGACAAAGATCTTCATTGCCATTTTTCCGTTTTGTATTCCTTACGGCTGAGTATTTAAACATCGTAAAAAGAAGAAATTAAACGAATATTTTAAGTGATGTCATCGCATTGGATTTTTCATTTTAAAATTAGTTTCTTAAAAAGTTATCATTGGGTTTTCATTGCCATTTTTTCCGTTTTGTATTCCTTAAGGCTGGGTATTTAATATCATAAAAAGAAGTTTTTAGCCATTTCATAGAGTGCTAATGTTATGTTATAATGAAAAGTAGTTCCTTAAAAGTCGTCATTTCATCGTCATTGCCATTTTTTCCGTTTTGTATTCCTTAAGGCTGGGTATTGACATCACTCTCCATCTTTAGGCATTATTAAATTCGATTAGCACGATGTTGCAATATAAAAAATGTTGTTTTTTTCCACAAAACCTAAATTGGGGGGACATACAGGGACAGAAAGAAAACTTATTTTTAAGTAATCATGTAGAAAACGAATTTTCCGGGAAACACTCAATAAAACAAAAACACGTCTTAGTACCTCAGTTTTATCCACAGAAAATTTGGGCCAAAATCTAACTTGTAAATTTAAAAAAAACCGGCAAAAAACGTTTTGGCCAATAAAATAAGCATGTCGATGACGAATTTTCCGGGAGTTGACAACCCCACTAAAACACTCCTGAGCTCTCAAAACTATTCACTGAAAATTTTGTCAAGATCTAATGACCTGTGCGGGAGATACAGGGAAACGAACGAACGAACGAACGGAATTCTTTTTTTATTAGTATAGATGACGCGAGCAGAACACTTGAAAAGTATGTTCCCAAAATGGGAACGTTGGCGTGTAAAGGGATGGTTTTGTTTAAATTTAATCATTCTTATTTCAATGGGGTTTTTTGGAGGGAGGAAAAAAATGAATAACGTCATTCTTGAATAATAAAAAAACAAATATGAAAATATTTAGGCGCTCAAATACTTTCCTATTAATCTATTTTGAGCGTTTTCCATATACTATTATTTTCCTTTTCTATATATAGGCCACTTTTTCCTATGACGTTTTTTTCACGGCCGTTTTTTCCGGACACTATTATACAAAACATCTTAATTAATGTGAATTTTAAGCCACAATCTTGGATTTTTCTTTCGGGAACTCATAGTTTATAAAAAAGTAAGCTTTTTATTACCTCCGCCGAAGGAGGTATTGTTTTCACTGGCGTTGGTTTGTTGGTTTGTTTGTCAGCAGGATAACTCAAAAAGTACGGAACGGATTCGGATGAAACTTTGTGGAGTTGTTGGAATGCCAAAAGTAACAAGTGATTAAATTTTGGCATCTCTGAGTGCAGAATTAAGATGCAAAACGAGCTAAATACTAATAAATATTTCAAGTTAGCCTACTCTGCCAATAGATGTCGCTGTGCTGTAAAATCGGGTGCCGGGAGCGTCTTCCTCTCGGAATTTCCGTCGAGGGGAACCCTCCCCCGTCCCTCTACGCCGCCCCAGTCGTGAAAAATCCGCTCGGAAGGTTCATAAGGACCCCGTGACGGCGGAGGTTTGCACTCTCTGAGTGTATATATGCCTCTAGTTCCTTTGCCATCAAGGGAAATGCGCTATTTAAGGCTACACTTAGTTTCATCATTAGTGCTTTAATATTCCCCTTAACATATCCCTCACACATGTCTCAATGATTATATATTTCATTGATTAATTGTCCGGGTGTCCACACCCTTGTATATTATTATTATCATCATCATCATCTGGAGATATTCAATGATACAAGAAGGACAAAGAGCACAGCCTAATAATACCACGTAATCCTTTTTCTTCTCGCAATAATTACCCTTCTCACCTCATGATGTCATTGAGGACTGGTGGTCCTTCATCCTTTCTTTTTTTTGACACAAATTCAAAAGAAAATAAGGATTTGTTTTATAGAGCATCTGGCCATCATAGGATCCGAGTGCATCTAACTGGATTTCTTCTTATTTACGTATTATTCTTTGATGAATAGTGAGAAGACTCTCCAAATCCTAAGCTCATTACTATTCACTTACCCCATGAACCCCACTCAAGATCCCTCAATCAACAATGCTACCAAAAAAAAGAAACATTGAAGCACGTATTCCTTGGTTCCTCTATTAAGAGAATATTTGATCAAGCAATCAAAGAGGCCCATCCGGATAGGGTTAATGGAGCATCATTATATTTTTCTTCTTATTTTTTTTTGTTGCTGTTAGGAAACGGTACACACACAAAAAAAGATCCATATGGAAAGGTTAAATGTCATTTTTTTTTCTTCACACCTGCTACTTTTAACATGTTGTTGTTATTATTATTATGTCTATAGTAACCATTACTCATGAGGGATTATGATCACACTCTATAATAATTATGATGGGGAGATAATGATCATTTGAATTCTATTAGTTCGTTTTTTTGATACTTTTAACCACTAAGGACAAGCTGCTGAGTAGTTCAACGATGATGCGTTTACTTATGTTTTAACAAATTAATATTACAAAACTTATTATAAACTAGAGGCATATATACACTCAAAGAGTGCAAACCTCCGCCGTCACGGGGTCCTTATGAGCCTTCCGAGGCGGATTTTTCACGATTGAGGCGGCGTAGAGGGACGGGGGAGGGAATTCCGAGAGGAAGACGCTCCGGCACCTGATTTACAGCACAGCGACATCTATTGGCAGAGTAGGCTAACTTGAAATATTTATTAGTATTTAGCTCTTTTTGCATCTTAAGAAGCACTCAGAGATGCCAAAATTTAATCACTTGTTCTTTTCGCATTTCCAACAACTCCACAAAGTTTCATCCGAATCCGTTCCGTACTTTTTGAGTTATCCTGCTGACAACCAACCAACCAACAACCAACACCAGTGAAAACAATACCTCCTTCGGCGGAGGTAATAATCCAATATTTATAACTTTTAAAATATTGAATGGCAATGGTACATTTGTCAGCTGTAAAATACATTTATTTTAATTTTTTATGTGGTTAATGCATAAAGATATATAGACATAGAGAGTGGATTCCCTCCAATAGCAGAGAAACGTCGTCGTTTAGCTGTATTTTGGACATAAGGACGTATTTCTCTGAAGAATCCATAGAGATATAAAGATATAGAGAGCTATTTCTTTCAGATGTATCTCTGTGTCCAATATGAACAAAGTATGAATTTGTACTACGTCATCGTAAGCTGATCATAGAGATATAATCTATCTCTATGATCAGCTTACGATGACGTAGTTCAAATTACTTTGTTTATAGTGGACACACAGAATCAGCTGAACGATGTTTCACTGCTATTGAAGGGAATCAGCTCTCTATATCTTTATATCTCTATGGAAGAATCCATAGATATATAAAGATATAGAGAGCTTATTCCCTCCAATAGCAGAGAAACGTCGTTCAGCTGGATTTTGGACACAATGACGTATTTCTCTGAATAATCCAATAAGCTCTATATGTCTTTATATCCAAGGTATAGAAAACAAGTTATGTTACATTTATAATTTTTACTTAATAAACTTTTATTAATCCCCGGCGTGCTCTCAGTGACGTCTTCATCTGCCGTGGTAGGTGGAGATATTTATTAAATTTCATTATATTAATTATTAAGAGGATTTACAACCAAAAATCAATTTTATTTATAATGAATATTTAAATTGTCATTTATTTAATTGGAAATAATCGAAAATCATGTATTTTTGGAAGAATTATCGCTTTTTAAAGGATGATTAAAATAATGCCATGTAGAAAAGAAAGGAATAAAAATTATAAACTCTCCAGTGATGTAATTGTAAAAATAAAGTAAATAATGTGAAGAAGTGATATGACATAGTTGGATATTTTTTTATATCACCTTCTTTTTCTATTCCGCAAATCATGAAATATATGATACAGCAATTTATTTCAACTACAATAAGGGCATCTACCTTTTATGGACAAAATAAACTAACTCTCATAGAAACTTCTCAAAAAACAGTTTAATAATTTGATGTTAAGTATTTAATATAAGATATCTATTTTTTGTTCTTATTAAATAGTTAGCTGGGCCCAGCGTGCCTCAGCTCCATGTAAAACGGTCAAACAATGGTTGATAATCTTAAGGATTTTTCTGCATTGAAAGCATTAAACAGCCACGGAATCATAAAAATCAATGTTATTTTGAAAGAATACCATTTTTTCGTGTCCTTTTTTAAATATTGATGGAGATTTCGTGACTGAAAGTAAATTAAAAAAATATGATCATAAAAGAGACTATGACATCATCGGTACATTCTTTTTATTAAGTGTCCTCACTACTTTTTAAATATCACATACCTGGTATTCTATATACCTTGTTTATATCTCTATGGGTAATGTCTTCTTTTTTACCTTCTGGGTTCATTATATTTATGTTAAGTATTTCTCTATAAAGATACGAAACATTATATTAATATCAAACTCACACAACCTTTTTCATTGCTGCTTTTATTCTTATCTTTATTTTTTTTCTCTAACCCAGTAATGGCTGAGGAAAACACCGGTTCTGCTAATGTTGTGGGAGGTGTTAAAAAAAAGAGAGTGAGCGTTATTTTCTTTTTTTATGCATGGAGTTTTAACTGGTCAGACATTATTAGGGTCAGTGAGTATTATGACGGACACGGAAGAAATTCGTAGAGTTCTCGAGCAATTACGACAGGCATGGTTCTTCCGATGGGAGTACTATTCACACTTCCTGGCTTTAATAAGAAGAGGTAAATAAAAAAAATGATATACATTCTTAACCCGTCCTTTCTTAAGCTGTTTCTTAATACTTCATTATTTTCTTATTCATTATTTTCTATTCAAACATTAACTCATTCATGAAGTTATAGAAAAATAATATTAAGTTCAAAATCATGGCTTGCCATTATCACTTTGCATTCTCCATTCCTCATGTCATCTACTTTTTCCTCATCTTCTATGGCTATGACAGACCCCTCGGATCCATGGAATTGGATCGATAATCTTTTCCCTCCGGAGGACGAGCGCTGGAAGGACCTTTCTACGCTCTTTGACCCCTTCTACACCCTAGAAGACTCCCTCACTCTCGTAGAGCCACCGGCCCGTCCTCCTCAAGGATTCCTCCCTGGCTTAAACTTTGAAGAAGTCATGAACGAATCTCTACCGCTGAGTGATAATGATTCGTCCAATAATTTAAAACGCTCTTCGACCAGCTGCCCAGAATCCTCAAGTCGATCTCCCAAAGTCCCTCGTAAAAGCTCTCTGCAAGAACTTACGCCTGAGCTTCAACGTCTCTCGGATCAGATCACCGAATTCTCAGAGCTTAAGAATGAGGATCTCGAGTATAATTTGAGCGTTAAGCGTGTTCAGCTTGAGGGGTTCAAGGCCCTTGCACTCTGGGAGAGAAATGGAGGCGTTGGGCCTCGCCCTTTGAACCCTCTCAGCGGAGAGGTCCCTCCCAGCGAAGCCTCACAAGATGGGGAAATGTGGATATTCAAGGGACACCCATTGCCGTTTCGCTGTGCGTATCCACTCTGCACCTATACCTCCAATCGCCGCAACAACCTCGCTCGACATCTCTCCACCATGCATGCTCTTCTCAAGAGGCCCATCCTCTGCTGTGGGGTTTCTTACTACGCCAAGTTCGAATACCGGGGACACATCAAGACATGGCACTCCAATACGGGCTACGGATGCTCGCAGTGTGGGAAGGTCTTTACGCGGAAGGCCCTCTACGACCGACACAGTAAGACCCATGATCCTCAGAGCCGCTTCGTGTGTCTCCTTTGTGACTATGCAACGCATCATAAAGGGAACATGGATCGACACAACAAGATTCACTCCGAAAAGGAATTCCCAGAGTTTGATTTAAAATTTGTTAAATTTGAGACTCTGGAGGAGGAATCCATTTCCAAGGAAGCTCCAATGAATCCCTCTTCCATGATGGATCCACAAAGTTGTTGGAGGAGGATGGGGTCTGATATTAGTTTAATCAAAGTTCCTATCTTTTAAATAGTTCCTCTCTATCATCATCATCATATCCAATATGTATTACAACTGTTGATTCATTGATGTATTTAAAGCAGCACCTATGCATTACTCAACCATTTATTTTTGTTCATCCCATAATCCTATACCTACATTCCCCGTCTGAACATAGTTTTGATCCAAATCTACTTCTATTTATGCTTATTTATTATTTACTCATATTTTTACTCATTTATTGTGTTCAATAGTTTATAAAAATTTTCTCCCTCTTATATCAATACATTTGCTATATATCTCAAAAAACAATATTTATATAATAGTTTTGGTACCTTGGTACTCCTTAAAATGATTTAATGTCCACATACTACACAGTATTTAAGTCCATTATAAAGTGATCTCAATGTAAAATACATCTTCTGTGTGAATTATTTATTAATAATAAAAATCCTTATACGAATCAAAACCTTAAAATTTTACATATTCTTATGGTTAAATGTTTTTATTGCTCAAGGTATCAAAGAGGTGATAAACGATGTTTGAAGTGTATAAGGAACACTCTTTGCAGGAACACCTGAAGCAATTATTTTCTAAAGGCTATTTAAATATCTTTCTACCAACCAGTGAAGTCTTATTTGATTTGATTACGTTTAGTGTTTGTATTGAGATGGAAATGCTTCATTTTAACAAGAATAGTTCGAGCAATGCATTTTGCAAGGATCTCCAACACATAGAGACATTGTCCTTACAGAGTACTTCATTAATTATGAAGAATCTTAGTATATGAATTCATGAATGACTTCATTGGAACCTATTTCTAGCATTCAATTTTTATACTTATTAAATGACAAAGGAAAAGTCATTTAAAATATTAAAATAACAAACTGATACCTATATTTCAAACGTGATTGGTGTTGAGAATACCTTGATAATAAGGTATCACTCCCCTCGCAGCTGTTGGCGTGTGATTACCATAGAGATATAAAGATATAGAGCTATTCCCGTCAATAGCAGAGAAACATCGTTCAGCCGGTGCCTTTGTCCAATTATAAAAAAAAGTAATTTGATCTACGTTTTTTTTTTGAAATAGAGATAGAAAGATTTGTTTAGTTTGGGCAATATGACGTATTTCTATGAAGAATTCATAAGTCCAATAATTGTGTTAGGGTGTTAGGCACCTAACGTCCCCCGTTTATACCCCCCCGATCTAGCACCCACGGGCATTTAACCCCCCCGTTACTAATATTTATGTTATCTCTTAAAGTCCACCTATAAAATTAACTATGTTTTTATAACAAAATTGCATAAATTTTTTAAAAACTATGTTCCTATTATCGGCCATATGTTTTATATGACCGATATTAGGAACTTAGTTTTTAAACACTAATGCAAAAGAAAGCATAGTTAACTTCATAAGTGGACTGTAAGGGATAAGAAATATTAGTAACGGGGGTTAAATGACACGGGAGGTGTTAGTCCTGTTACAAATTATCTATGTTTTTATATCTCTATGATGAATACCAACTCAGAGACAGGAATATCATTCTTTCCATTATGGAGTGGTAGTGTCTTTACAAACCACTAGTGTTATTAAATAAAACAACTTCTCAATCTCGAGAAATTGAAAATTCTTGTTTAATCAAACTTGACGATAATTGGATCCTTTTTACTAACGATAAAAATCCGAAAATGAAGTTATTACAGAAAATGATGTCTGTTTTTTTTGTTCCAGATAACTTCCATTTGGACATAATGAATTATTATTGTGCATTTTTTCTCTTTGATATATCTAATCATAATTCGTTGATAAAGTTTTTTATTTAATGGCTGTCGAGATGTATTATTCCATTTGTAGTTGAAGGAGAAGTGCTTTGAGGAGCCTGGCCTCATAGGTAACGGTTGTTTTCCCTTTATGAACCTGAGTCTCCTCCAAGGGTTGCTCAATGACCGTTTTAACGCCTCGTCCGTAGATCTCGCAGTGGTCCAGGAAGGAAATGCATTCCTCGATGACGGAGTCTCTCACAGAGATCATGTGCTTGGAGAGGTTTTCAATGAGGGAGAGGAAGCATCGCTTGGCGTAGAACCATGTGTCCGTTCCGAGCTTCTTGTTGTAAGGCTCCAGACTCTTGATCACGCGAGAGATACCGAATTCATAGTTTCCCTGCATGGTAAAAGAAAAAAAAGCCTTAGATGAGATCGGACGAAGGCTTTGAACAGACAATAGAGTGATCATCAGCAAGGCACCATAAATTAAATTTCTTCTAGAACAAAGGATAATTATCATAA